>QKWP01001666.1:0-113340 GCA_003550325.1 Gigaspora rosea | reverse complement strand
TAAAATTTAATGCTAAGAATTTTTACTTATTGCCCGAAGACTTGTTATCATAGTAAAATATTTCGCTATTAAAGATTTTTTGGATTTTTTCTTTGCTTCTTTATTGTTTTGATTACATGAGATCCTGTAATCCGATTGGCTGAACATATGAGCGGTGATGATCACCTGTGGTGATATTAAATTTTACCATAAAAGTAAACAATGGATCATCAATCAACATTGTTATTTTTACAACTTTCAACAACTTCGCAACTTCGCAACATACCGCCAACCTTCGCAACACCACTTAAGCCTTTTTTTTATTTATTTTATTACAAAAATTTGCACTTTTTTAACATTAGTTACTTTGCTGTTTTAATTATTTTTTAAATTTTATAAATACAACCTTTTTCTTTAAGTTTTTTTTTTATTTTTCAAATTATAACTTATTAGGTAAATAATTCTATATACCGTAATATACTGTATAACTTTTAATTATAGATTTCTTAATTAATATATATGTAGTTGCTGATACTGTGAATAGCAAACTGGCAATTTGCTAGCATATATATTAATTGAATTTAAAATCCATATATGATTGTAGACAGTGTAAATATAAGTAGTAAAACCTCTGGCAAGCTCTAGACATACGAATGTGATGGATAACTATCTTGCTAAGTCTGCTGGCTTATATTTTTTATATAAGTCTTTATCTTCTGGCTCACTATGAGATCATTGATTTTAAATTCTTTATTTTTATTTTATTTTTTATATTTTATTTTTAATTAATTTTTAGCAATAATTATTAATAAACTTTTAAACATATACACATTTTGAAAGAATGTTCGGGCAAAAACTCGCCGGTTTCAAGACAATCAAAACTACCAAAGGAAAAGCTACGCGTAGACAAGATCCAAGCATGGAAATGGAGCAAGACATTGTGGAAGCTGGAAGTTCACCTGTAGAAGGCACAGGTTCAACTAAACCTGCGCGAACTTTTGAAGGTTGTTAATTTAATTTAAAATTATATTTTTTAATTATTTTTTTATTTTTTAAATATTTTCATTGATTATAATTTAATTTTAAATAAAGTATCACATACAACGATCTCTAAGCTATTAGAGAACCAGGGTGAACTTCTTCACCATGTGAAGCGAATTAGTTTGAAAGTGGATCGGCTTGAAGAGTGAATGAAAAGACTCGAAGACAATTTCATTGAGAAATATGATGCAATGAATGAAAAGGCTTTACTTGAGGTAATTTTTTTAATTTTTTTAATATTTATTTTAATTTTTTATATTTTATTTTAATTTTTTATATTTTATTTTAATTTTTTATATTTTATTCTAATAATTTTTATATAATTAGCAAAGCATTAAAGGAATTGCCAATGAGTTGTTAGACAACTCCATCTATTCTATGAATGCAGAACTCAAGAGAGGAGCGGAGGACTATTTTAGAAAGCATAGTCGTGAATTTATGCGAAGATTGTCAGAGAAAGAATGGAAAGCTTATTATACGAAGAATTTTCATGGACCTGTAAAAATTTATTTATTTTATTTTTAAAAATATTCGAATTTATTCGAAATATTTAAACATTTTTCGAATAAATTCGAAAAATGTTTAAATATTTTTGAATAAATTCGAAAAATGTTTGCAATTTTTGCATATATTCGAAAATATTAAATACGTTATTATTTTCTAATTTTAAAAAATTTTTAGCTTTTGGAAAAAGTTAGGTTGTTGCGAAGCACTTTAACCACTAAAACTAAAGACTCTATGTTTTCTATTTTTGGTAATCTTTTAGACCCTATTAACACCAAGGCGAAACCTGGAGAAGTTTTGAATTGGAAGAGATCGAAAAAGACGAAGTATTGTTTTAAGCTTCTTTTTGCAAGAGTTGAGAATAGTTCTAATGAAAATGATACTTACGTTGTTCGAATTTTAAATAGGATTTGGCCCGCCAGAAAAACAACTGACCATATGACTGCATACGCAATGGCGGTATGCAAATCTATTCTTAGCCAATACTAAGAAAAGTTAACAATTTCTGAGGATATCGTTAAAAAAGATCTTGAAAGATATCAAGTTATTATTATTATTATTATTATTATTATTATTAGTATTATTATTATTTACTAAAAATTTGTTCAATTTTTCGAAATAAAGCGAATATTAGAATGACATGATTCATTTTCGACATTAACTTCGGAGGATATAGAAGAAAGAAGCAAACCAGAAGAATTAGAAGAAAGAAACGAACCAGAAGAAGTTGGTGAACAATTAGAAGAATTCGAACGAGTATATTTATACATAGATTATATAGAAATATTATCACATTTTTTTTATAATTATTTTAAACATTTAAAAAATTTATAGGATACGTCTAATTATCTCAAATGACCTTTGCAATCCTCCAAAAAAGTAAGTTTATATTTTAAAATATAAAATTTGTTTTAAATTTTTAAATTGAATTTTTATTTGAAAAAATATTTTNGCATATATTCGAAAATATTAAATACGTTATTATTTTCTAATTTTAAAAAATTTTTAGCTTTTGGAAAAAGTTAGGTTGTTGCGAAGCACTTTAACCACTAAAACTAAAGACTCTATGTTTTCTATTTTTGGTAATCTTTTAGACCCTATTAACACCAAGGCGAAACCTGGAGAAGTTTTGAATTGGAAGAGATCGAAAAAGACGAAGTATTGTTTTAAGCTTCTTTTTGCAAGAGTTGAGAATAGTTCTAATGAAAATGATACTTACGTTGTTCGAATTTTAAATAGGATTTGGCCCGCCAGAAAAACAACTGACCATATGACTGCATACGCAATGGCGGTATGCAAATCTATTCTTAGCCAATACTAAGAAAAGTTAACAATTTCTGAGGATATCGTTAAAAAAGATCTTGAAAGATATCAAGTTATTATTATTATTATTATTATTATTATTATTAGTATTATTATTATTTACTAAAAATTTGTTCAATTTTTCGAAATAAAGCGAATATTAGAATGACATGATTCATTTTCGACATTAACTTCGGAGGATATAGAAGAAAGAAGCAAACCAGAAGAATTAGAAGAAAGAAACGAACCAGAAGAAGTTGGTGAACAATTAGAAGAATTCGAACGAGTATATTTATACATAGATTATATAGAAATATTATCACATTTTTTTTATAATTATTTTAAACATTTAAAAAATTTATAGGATACGTCTAATTATCTCAAATGACCTTTGCAATCCTCCAAAAAAGTAAGTTTATATTTTAAAATATAAAATTTGTTTTAAATTTTTAAATTGAATTTTTATTTGAAAAAATATTTTTTAGGCAACAAAAAGGCTAAGAAAAGGCGAGTATATTTAAAATTTCTTAAAAATTTGCGATTTTTTGCATTGTGTTCAAATTTTAGATATTTTCGAATATATTTAAAAAGATGAAGGATCTACAACTTCGACAAAAAATATAGATTATAAATCTGATCAAGAACAACAAGAACCTGATTATAACGCGTAAAACTTTTTTTTTGGTTTGTTTTTTTTATATACAAATAACGCTACTTTTTTTTGTCTTTTTTTTTTATTTTTTTAATAAAAATGCTATTATTATTTTGCTTTATATTTGTAATTTTTAAATTTTTTAAAATAAAGTTATTAATAAATTATATATGCATTTATAATAAAATATGTAATATTAATTAAAAATATATATTTAATTTAAAAATGTAATTTATATAATAATAAATAAAAAAATATAAAATTTTATATTCAATTGCGAAAATTTTAAAAAAAATTTGAAATTTTGCGAAATATTGCAAAATATTGCAGATTTAAACGATAATATGCGAAATATTACCTCCTGCGACCCCTGAAGGGATAATTAGGTAGAGGCATGCATTTTTTTTTATTTGGCCTATTTTGCAGTATTTCGCAATATATTTCGAAATTTATTTCGAAATATTTCGAAAGAAATGCATGCTGAAATCTTTTGAAAATTGTGCATATTTCGAAAGATTTCGCATCGATCGCAATTCTTTCGAAAGATTTCGGCATGCAATATCTTTTGAAAGATTTTGTATATTTATTTTGCTGATGTTACTCTCTGTTATTTTAATACAAAGATAAATGACAGATAACATATAGAATAATAGGTACGAAATAATTCATAGAGAATTATATTTTGTAACAATTAAAATATGTAGACCATTTTTATGAATAAATTTTATACTTACTCCCTATTGATTTAACGCAAAAATAAAAAACAAATAACAAATAGAATAATAGGTACAAAATATTTAATAGTGAATTATATTTTGTTGATTATTAAAATATATAGATTATTTTTATAAATAAATTCTATACTTACAAACTGTTGATTTAACAAAAAGATAAATAATAGATAACAGATAAAATAATAAATGATAGGGAATTGTATTTTGTTAGCAGTTAAAATATGTATTTACTTCCTGTTGATTTAATACAAAGATAATAACAGATAACATATAATAAACAGTATAATGGATACAAAATAATTAATAGTAAAATATATTTTGCTGACAATTAAAATATAAAAAATGATTTGCATATTTTAGTTTTGTATAACTTCATATGCATCAAATTTTTTTGGCCAATAAGATTTGCTGCACCTCCAAATTTAAAAATTTCAGGTACTAGCTCTGCAATTTTATTGGCCAAAAAAATTGATATATGTGATATTACACTAGAATGCGTAGTCAACTATATAAATTAAAATTATGTGTAAAATTAATTATTGAAGATTTTTTTAGATTGAGACTATAATCAGAGTGGTTTATTACTTTTATATATCTGTATATGTTTTAAATAACAAAGAGTAACACAGAATATTTAAATATAGAGAATGAATTATATTATTTTTTTAAATGTTTTAACATAATATATTTTTAACAAAGTTACATTAAAATACTTTATGTTATACTTATACTTCAATGTTGGTACTTAAAAACTGAATAAAACTGAATAAAAAATTTAGTCAAAATGGAAAGAAAATTTCTTGGCAACAGCAAATTTTTATCTTAAAACAAAATTTTTTAACGTAATATTGTTAAAAATATATTTAAGATTGATTTCATATAAAAAAATTTGAAAAAAGTAATATAATTCATTCTTTATATCTAATATTGGTTTTGTAATAATAGTAATTATATATCAGCTAAATATTTTTTAATAATAGCGATTGTGCTTAAGCTGTCAAGATTACTGTATGTACTGATGTGCTGTAAAAAATCTTTGATAATAGAATTTTATATGATGCTACATATAGTTTTGATCTGAATAGTTGGCAGCCTATTCTAATATTACACAAAACCAATATATGCAAATTATTTTTCTAAAATATGTAAATCATTTTTATAAATAAATTCTATACTTACAAACTGTTGATTTAATACAAAAATAAATAACAGATAACAGATAATTAATAGAGAATTATATTTTATTGATATAAATAAATTCTATACATACGCCCTGTTGATTTAATACAAAGATAAATAACAAATAACAGATAAAATAATAAGTACAAAATAATTGATAGAGAATTATATTTTGTTGACAATTAAAATATATAGATCATTTTTATGAATAAATTCTACACTTACTTTCTGTTGATTTAATACAAAAAATAAATAACAAATAACAGATAGAATAATAGGTACAAAATAATTAATAGAGAATTATATTTTGTTGACAATTAAAATATGTGGATCATTTTTATGAATAAATTCTATACTTACAAACTGTTGATTTAATGCAAAGACAAAAAACAGAAAACAAATAGGTATATAATAATTAATAAAGAATTATATTTTTTTGACAATTAAAATATGTAGATCATTTTTATAAATAAATTCTATAATTACTATCTGTTGATTTAATGCAAAGATAAATGACAGATAACAGATAGAATATTGGGTACAAAATAATTAATAGTGAATTATATTTTGTTGATAATTAAAATGTAGACCATTTTTATGAATAAATTCTATACTTACTCTCTGTTGATTTAACACAAAGATAAATAATAGATAACAGATAGAATAATCGATACAAAATAATTAATAGAGAATTATATTTTGTTGACAATTAAAATATATAGATCATTTTTATGAACAAATTCTATACTTACTTTCTATTGATTTAATTCAAAAATAAAAACAAATAACAAATAGGCATATAATAGATACAAAATAATTAATAGAGAATTATATATTGTTAACATTAAAATACATAGATCATTTTTATAAATAAATTTTATATATACTTTCTGTTGATTTAATGAAAAGATAAATAACAGATAACAGATAAAATAATGGGTACAAAATCACTAATAGAGAATTATATTTTGTTGATAATTAAAATATGTAGATCATTTTATAAATAAATTATACACTTACAAACTGTTGATTTAATACAAAGATAAATAACAAATAACATATAGAATAGTAGGTACAAAATAATTAATAGAGAATTATATAGTTGACAATTAAAATATGTAGATCATTTTTATGAATAAATTCTACACTTACTCTCTGTTGATTTAATGCAAAAATAAATAACAGATAACAGATAAAATAATAGGTACAAAATAATTAATAGAGAATTATATTTTGTAGACAATTAAAATATATAGATCATTTTTATAAATAAATTCTATAATTACTGTCTGTTGATTTAATGCATAGATAAATAACAGATAATAGATTGAATAATGGGTACAAATTAATTAATAGAGAATTATATATTGTTGATAATTAAAAACATGTAGATTATTTTTAGAATAAATTCTACACTTACTCTCTGCTGATTTAATACAAAGATAAATAACAGAAAACAAATAGAATAATAGGTACAAAATAATTAATAGAGAATTATATTTTGTTGACTATTAAAATATATAGACCATTTTTATGAATAAATTCTACACTTACAAACTGTTGATTTAATGCAAAGAAATAAAAAACAGATAACAAATAGGTATATAATAGACAAAATAATTAATAGAGAATTATATTTTGTTAACAATTAAAATATATAGATCATTTTTATGAATAAATTCTATCTTACTTTCTGTTGATTTAATGCAAAGATAAATAATAGATAACAAATAGAATAATAGGTACAAATATAATTAATAGAGAATTATATTTTGTTGATAATTAAAATATGTAGATCATTTTTATAAATAAATTCTACACTTACAATCTGTTGATTTAATGCAAAGATAAATAACAGATAATAGATAGAATAATAGGTACAAAATAATTAATAGAGAATTATATTTTGCTGACAATTAAAATATGAAGATCATTTTTATAAATAAATTCTATAATTACTTTCTGTTGATTTAATGCAAAGATAAATAACAGATAACAGATAGAATATTGGGTACAAAATAATTAATAGAGAATTATATTTTGTTTATAATTAAAATATGTACCGTATTTGCGCGTAATAGCGGGCCAGGGCGTTATTTCGAGCCTTGGCCTGAATTAAGCTTAATTTAGCCGCAATTCATAATTTCACCCTGCGCGTTATTAAGCGCAAATACGGTAAATTATTTTTATGAATAATTCTATGCTTACAAACTGTTGATTTAATGCAAATATAAAAACAGATAACAAATAGATATAAAATAATAAATAAAGAATTATATTTTGTCAACAATTGAAATATGTAGATCATTTTTATAAATAAATTCTATACTTACTCTCTGTTGATTTAATGCAAAGATAAAAAAACAGATAACAAATAGATGTATAATAATTAATAAAGAATTATATTTTGTTGACAATTATAATATATAGATCATTTTTATGAATAAATTCTACACTTACTCTCTGTTGATTTAACACAAAGATAGATAACAGATAACAGATAGAATAATAGGCAAAATAATTAATAGAAGATTATATTTTGTTGACAATTAAAATATATAGATCATTTTTATAAATAAATTCTATAATTACTGTCTGTTGATTTAATGCAAAGATAAATAACAGATAACAGATATAATAATAGGTACAAAATAATTAATAAAGAATTATATTTTGTTGATAGTTAAAATATGTAGTTTATTTTTATGAATAAATTCTATACTTACGCTCTGTTGATTTAATACAAAGATAAATAACAGATAACAAATAGAATAATAGATACAAAATAATTAATAGAGGATTATATTTTGTTGACAATTAAAATATGTAGCTCATTTTTATAAATAAATTCTATACATACAACTGTTAATTTAATAGTAAAAAACAGATAACAAATAGATATATAATAATGAAAAATTATATTTTGTTAACAATTAAAATATGTAGATCATTTTTATAAATAAATTTTACGCTTACAAACTATTAATTTAATGCAAAGAAAAGATAAATAACAGATAACAGATAGAATAATAGATACAAAATAATTAATAGAGTATTAAATTTTGTTGACAATTAAAATATGTAGATCATTTTTATAAATAATTCCATTACTTGCTATTTATTTATTGCAAAAATAAATAACAGATTACAGATAGAATAATAAATAATAGAAAATTATATTTTGTGACAATTAAAATACAGTATATAGATTATTTTTATAAATAAATTCTACACTTACACTCTATTAATTATGAATAATAGAGAATTATATTTTGTTGGCAATTAAAATAATTGTTCATTTTTATGAATAAATTCTATAATTACTGTCTGTTATTTCAACGTGTAGTGAATACAATAACAAATAACAAATAAATGATAGACACAAAATAATTTGTTTCAATTAAAATATGTAGATTATTTTTATAACTAAATTTTATACTTACTTTTTGTTGATTTAAGGCATAGACAAATGACAGATAGAATAATAGATACAATATAATTAGTAAAAAATTATATTTTTTGGCAATTAAAAATATGTAGATCATTTTATAAATAAATTCTATGCTTACTTTCTGTTGATTTAAGGCATAGGTGAATAACAGAAACAGATAGAATAATAGATAAAAATAATTAATAGAGAATTAAATTTTGTTGGCTTAAAATATATAGTAATTTTATGAATAAATTCTACACTTACAAACTGTTAATTTAACACAAAGATAAATAGAATAACAGATCCAAAATAATTAATAGAGAATTATACTTTGTTAACAATTACAATATGCAAATCATTTTCATAAATAAATTCTACACCTACTCTCTGTTGATTTAATACAAAGATAAATAACAGATAACATATAGAATAATAATAGATACAAGAAAATTATATTTTGTTGACAATTAAAATATAGTGGATTATTTTTATAAATAAATTTTACACTTACAAACTGTTAATTCAATGCGTAGGTTAATACAGTAACAGATAATAAATAAATAATAAAGACAAATAATTATTAAAAATTATATTTTGATAATTAAAATATGTAAATAAATTTTACACTTACAAACTGTTAATTCAATGCATAGGTTAATACAGTAACAGATAATAAATAAATAATAAAGACAAATAATTATTAAAAATTATATTTTGATAATTAAAATATGTAAATAAAGTTTACACTTACAAACTGTTGATTTAACACATAGGTGGATAACAGATAATACAGTATATGGAATATTAGAAACAAATAATTAACAGATTTTATATAATTAACAGATACTTATAATTTGCTAACAATTAAATAAGTAAATTCTGCACTTACACCCTGTTAATTTTAACATGTATAACAGATAGGATTGTCGAGACAAAAATAATTAATAGAGAATTCTATTTAGTTAACAATTAAATTATTTTTTACTAATAAATTCTACACTTACGCCCTGTTGATTTAACGTATATATTATATAATAGATAAAATAGTAAAAACAAGTAATTAATATAGAATTATAGTTTACTGCTAATTAAAATATTTAAATCATTTTTATGTATAGATTCTACACTTACAAACTATTGATTCAACGTATAGGTGAATAGTAAATAGCATATAAAATTATAGAAACAAAATAATTAATAGAGAATTTGTATTTTATTAACAATTAAATTATAGATCATTTTTTGAATAAATTCATACTTACGTTCTGTTGATTTAACACATAGGTGAATAACATATAACAGATAGAATAATAGCAGAATAATTAATAGAAAACCTATTTTCTTAACAATTTTAGATAAAATATGTAAATTTTTTAAATTCTGTACCTTCTGTTAATTTAACACATAGATGGGTAATAGGTAAAAGATAGATTAATAAAGACAAATTCATAAAGAAATTTATTTTGTTGGCAATAAAATATGTATATCATTTTTGTGAATAAATTCTATACTTACGCTCTGTTAATTTAATGGTAGGTGAATACATATAATCAATTTTGAATAAGAGAGTTCGAATAATAATATTTTGTCAGCAATAAAAATGTATAAATAATTTTATAATTATAATTACTGTCTAGAATAGGCATATAACAGATAATAGAAACAAAAAATTTAGTAGAAAGTTGAAACTTATTTGTTGCAAATAAATGTGTAAATCATTTTTATGAATAAATTTATACTTACAAACTGTTGATTTAATGCATAGATGAATAACATAAATAACAGATTGAGACAAAATAATTAATACAAATAATTCTATGCTTACTGTCTGTTGATTTAACACATAGATGAATTATAATAACCAATAGAATTTTAATAGAAAAATATCTTTTGCTGACAGTAAAACATGTAGACCATTTTTATGAATAAATCCCATACTTACTTTCTGTTGATTTAACATAGGTGAATAAAATATAACAGATTAAATAATAGAAACAGAAACAAAATAATTAATAGAAAAATTTTTTTTGTCAATAACATGTATAGATCATTTTTATGAATAAATTCTACAATTACCATCTATTAATTTAACATGTCAATGAATAACAGATAGCCAACAACAGATAAATAGTAGAGGCAGAATAATTAATCGTGAAATTTATTTTATTGACAACAAATTTATAGATTATTTTATGAATAAATTTTATACTTAGACCTGTTGATTTAATGCGTAGGTAAATAAAAGATAGCAGATTAAATAATACAGAGTAATTAATTATGTAATCTATTTTGCTAAAAAAATATGTAGACCATTTTTGTAAATAGGTTCTATACTTACAAACTGTTGATTTAATGCATAGAGGAATAACAAATAGAAGATAAAATAATATAGGATAATTAATAAAGAAATTGAAATTTATTTTGACAATAAAAATGTAGAAATTTCTATAAATAAATAAATTCTATACTTACGCGCTGTTAATTACCGCACAGGTGAGTAATAGATAACAGAGAAATAATTAATAGAAGCAATAAAATATATAGACCATTTTTATGAATAAATTCTATGCATACAAACTGTTGATTTAATGCATAGATAAACAACAGATAACAGATAGAATAATATAACAAGTGATTAATTATTTTGTTAACAATAGAACACCGTAATCTATGTATTAATATTCTACAATTACCGTCTATTAGTTTAATATATAGATGAACAAAAAAATAGAAGCAAAATGATTAATAGAAATATTATTTCATTGACAGTAAGATTTGTAGACCATTTTTCAAAAATAAATTCTATATTTACATTCTGTTGATTTAACACATAGATGAATAAAAGATAACAGAGATATTAATTGATCCCATAATAATTGTTAGCACACTTTGAATAAGGTTTGTAGATAATTGGCATTTCTAACTAATAATATTCGTCCAATTAATAAAGGTATAGAAAAATTATTTTCTATACTATTTTCTAATAGAAGTTTATTGGTTTTTGCATTAATTTTTAAGTAATTTAGAAACTGATTTGGACCAAATGGTGTGAAGAAAATTTAGTTCTTAATCAGTCCATCTAAATCATTCATAAATTTAATACAAAAACTAATAAATTTCTATTGGAAAATGCTTATAGATGAATACTAGTTAAAAGTTCAAAATTTTTTTACAAATCTTGCTGAAAGTGACTAACAATTACTGTGGGGGCAATTAACATCTTTAGATAGAAGACAGAATAATTAATATCTATTGACAATAAAATGCGCAAATCATTTTTATAATTAATTCTATGATTACCCTCTATTAATTTAATGCATAGATAAATAACAGATAACAAAGATAAATAATAGAAACAGAATAATTAAGAATCTCTTGTTGACAGGATATACAGATCAATTTTATGAATAAATTTTATACTTACTCCCTGTTGATTAAATATGTAGATAATTAGAATCAGAATAATTAATTTAGAAATCTATTTTGTTTACAATAGAATAGAAAATCATCTTCTATACATAAATTTTACAGTTACCGTCTATTAATTTAATGCATAGGTAAATAACAAATAACAGATAGAATAATGGAAACAATAATAAATGAGAAATCCATTTTATTGTGAATAAGTATATAAAACATTTTCATAAATAAATTCTACAATTACCAACTATTTAATGCATAGAGAATAACAGATAACAAATAGAAAACAGGGATAGAATAATTAATAGAGAAACATATCTTACTTAACTTGTAAATCATTTTATGAATAAATTCTACACTTACTCCCTGTTGATTACAGTATAGTAATAACAGATAATAGATAAAATAATAAGGCAGAATAATTAGTAGAGAAAACTATTTGTTGCGCTGACAATTATTAATATATGTGTATATCATTTTTGTGAATAAATTTACAATTACCATCTATTAATTAAGCATAGGTAAATAACAGAATAATAAATACAAAAAAAATAATTAATAAAGAATTATATTCAGTTAACAATTAAAATATATAGATATTTATAAATAAATTCTACACTTACTCCCTGTTGATTTAACATATAGAATAATAAAAATAGAATAATTAATAGAGAAATTTATTTTATTTTATTTTATTAACAATAAGACATGTAGGTTATTATTGTGAGCAAATTGAGTAAATTCTATACTTACTCCCTATTGATTCAATATGTAGGTGAATAGCAGATTAATAGAATAGAGACAGAATAATTATTAATTTAATTTATTATGAATTAATTCTATACTTACAAACTATAGGCAAATTATGGGTATTAAATCAAATTATAGAATCAAATAATAGTCAAAATAGTTAGTAGCGAAATTTATTTTGTTAATAATAAAGCTTGTAGATCATTTTGATGAATAAATCTATACTCACTCTCTGATTTAATGCATAGATAATAAATAGAATAATAAAAACAATTAATTTATATTTTTTATTAGCAATAAAACATGTAAAGCATTTTTATGAATATCCTATACTTTCTGTTGATTTAATGCGTTGGTAAATAAAAGACAACAGATATAATAATAATAATATAATAATTTAATAGTCCACTTTGTTAGCAAAAAAATATATAGATTATTTTTATAAATAAATTCTGCAATTACCGCCTATTATTTAATACGTAGAGATGAATAATTAGTAGAGAAATCTATTTTTTTAATGATACTATATAAAAATATTTTCTATACTTACAAACTGTTGATTTAATGCATAACACATAGTAAATAAAAATAACAAATATAATAAATAAAGGATGATTTTGTTGATAATAAAATATATATATCATTTTTATGATTAATTCCACAGTACCGTCTATTAATTAATGCACAAGTGGATAACAAATAACAAAATAATTAATATAAATATCTATTTTGTGTGTTGACAATAAAATTTATAAACCAATTGAATAAATTTTACAATTACCGACTATTAATTTAAAGCAAAGGTGAATAACAGTCAACAGTTCAAATAATAAAAATGATTAATTAAGTATTGAATTTTATTTTATAAACAGATAGATCATTTACTGATCATTTATATGAATAAATTCTATACTTACACACTGTTGATTTAATGCGTTGGTGAATAACAATAGCAAATAGAACAATAGAGACAGAACAATTAATAGAGAAATATTTTGTTGACAATAAAAATATATAGTTTATTTTTGTAAATAAATTTTATACTTACTCACTGTTAATTTAATATGTGTAAGTGAATAATAGATAACAGACAAAAATGACAGATAAAAGTGACAGAAAAATCAATGGATAATTGTTACGAATAAATTCTATATTTACTCCCTGTTAATTTAATGTGCAGGTTAATAACAGGCAACACTGTTGACAATGATATTATTTTATAAGAAACTCCATACTTACAAGCTGTTGATTTAAAACATGGGTGAGTAAAATAATAAATTGAATAATAGAGACAGAATAATCATAATCTATTAATAAATTCCATACTTACAAACTATTAATTTAATATATAGGTGAATTATAGATAACTATGTAGATTATTTTATATATAAATTTTATACTCTACGCACTGTTTATTTTGCATGTATGTAGATGAATAATAAACATCATATAGAATAACAGAGACGAAATAATTAATGAAGAAACCTATTTTACTGACAATAAAACATGTAGTTCATTCTAATAAATAAGTTTATACTTACTCCCTGTTGATTTAATGCACGTGAATAATAAATGACAGATAAAATAGTAGAAACAAAATTATTTAGTAAGAAATCTATTTCTTTAACAATAAAATATGTAGATTATTTTATAAATAAATTTTACAATTACTGCCTATTAATTTAATGCATAGATGAATAATTAACAAAAGAAATAAAACATATAGATTATTTAATGAATAAATTCTATACTTCCTATTGATTTAATACATAGATAAATAACAGATGGCCAATAGAATCATATAGACAAAATAATTAATTGAGAAATTAATTTTGTTAACAATAAAAAAAATGTTATTTTTATGAATAAATTCTATACTTAAAAACTGTTATTTAACACACAGATGAATAATAAATAATAGATAGAATAATAGAGACAATTAATTAATAAAGAAATCCATTTTGTTGTTAATAAAACATTTAGATTATTTTATGAATAAAATTTTACAAATAATACCGTCTATTAATTTAACAGCAGATGAATAGTAAATAATAGATATAATAGAACAAAATAATTAATAGAAAAAATCTATTTTGTGGATATTAAATAAGTAACCTATACTTACAAACTGTTTTTAATGTAGGTAAATATCAGATAACAGATAAAGTAATAGAGACAGAATAATTAATAAAGGGATCTATTTGTCAATGATAAAATATGTAATTTATTTGTGAATAAATTCTATACTTACAAACTGCAATTTAATGTATAGGGCGAATAACAAATAACAAATAGAATAATAAAGACAGAATAATTAATAGAGAAATCTATTTGTTAACAATAAAAATGCAGATTACTTTTATGAATAAATTCTATACTTCTGTACTTACTCCCTGTAGATTAATGTATAGATAAATAATGGATAATGGGTAGCAATTAATAGAGATTCTATTCTGCTAACAATAAAAAATATATTTTATACTTAATAAATTCTATAATTACCCACTATTAATTCAACATGTAGGCAAATAACAGATAACAGAGAATAATGTGACAGAATATTTAATATCTTGTTGACAGTAAAATATGCAAATTATTTTTATTAAAACATTCTATACTAACTTTCTGTTAATTTAACACGTAGTGAATGCCAAATAACAGATCAAATAGCAGTAAAAGAATAATTATTTTATTTTGTTAATAATAAAATATATAAATTATTTTTATGAATAAATTCTAAAATTACCATCTATTAATTTAACACGTTATAACAAATAATAATAGAGACAGAATTAACAGAAAAATCTTTTGTTGACAATGAAATATATAAAAACACTTTTATAAATAAATACTGCACTTACTCTCTGTTAATTTAACATGTAGGTGAATAACAGATAACAAGTAAAATAGTAGAAAAAGATTAATTAATATGAAATCTATTTTGTTAATATGTATATAATTTTTATGAATAAGTTCTATACTTACTCTCTATTGATTTAACACATATGTGAATAACAGATAGAATAATACAAGCAGTATAGTTAACAGAGAATTATATTTTGTTGGCAATTAAAATATATAAATCATTTTTATGAATAAATTCTATACTTACTCCCTATTAATTTAACACGAAAATAAAAGATAGAATAATAAATACAAAATAATTAATAAAGAACTATATTTTGTTGACAATATCATTTATATAAATAAATTCAATACTTACAAACTGTTGATTTTACCCATGAGTACAAACAGAAGTATAGAGAAATAAATTTTGTTAGAATAACATATGAACATATGTAGACTATTTTTTATGAATAAATTCTAAATTTACTTCCTGTTAATTTAATGCATAATGAATAACAGATAATAGATGGAATAATAGACTGAATTATTAATGGAGAAATCAATTGTTAACAATAAAATATGCTGATCACTTTACAAATAATTTCTATACTCACTTCCTGTTGATTTAACATGTAGGTGAATAGCAGATAGAATAATTAAAGGAAAAATCAATTTTGACAACAAAATATGTAGAATATTTTTATAGATAAATCCTATAATTACAGGCTGTAGATTTAACGCATAAGTGAATAAAATATAATTGATCAAACAATTGAAACAGAATAAATCTATTTTGCTGACAATAAAACATGTAGATCAATTTTATTACCATCTATTATTTAATGCATAGATAAAATAATAGAAACAGAATAATTAATAGAGAAATCTATTATAAAATATAGTATATAAAAGAATAAATTTTACAATTACCGTCTATTAATTTAACGTATGAATGATAGATAACAAATAGAAAAGATAGAAAATTATTAGAGAAATCTATTTTATTAATAGTAAAATATGTAAATTTATGAATAAATTCTACACTTTACTTTCTGTTGATTTAATGCATAAGTGAATATAAGATAATAAATAAAATAATAGAAACACTATAATTAATGAAAAAATCTATTTTGTTGACAATAAAACATGTAGATAATTTATATAAATAAATTCTATACTTACTTTCTGTTAATTTAATGTGTAAGTAAATAACAGATAACAGATAGAATCATATAAACAGAATAATTAATATAACAATAAAATACAGTATATAGATCAGTTTTATAAATAAATTCTACACTTACTCCCTGTTGATTTAACAAGTAGTAGAACAATTAATAGTGAAATCTATTTTGTTGTAAAGATCAACTTTATAAATAAATTTATAATTACTGTCTATTAATTTAATTAGAACAGATAACAAATAGAATAATAAAGACAGAATAATTAATAGAGAAATTTATTTTAAAATATATATAACATTGTTTATAAGTAAATTCTACAATTACCGTCTATTAATTAATAATAGATAGAGTAATAGAAGAGGCAGAATATTGTAAATTTTCAAAATAACAAGAATAGACATTATTTCAAAATTGCTACCCCAAATAGCACAGTTAGTTTGAAATAACATCCTAATACACACACCTCATATAAGACATGCAAAGTTAATTTTTCATTTTACATTACCCGCTGACCCTTTTTTTCAAATTTTTCAAAAAAATTTTTTAAGTTCCAATTATGGCAATTATTCTATTTTTGCTATTTAAATTTTTTTCATAAATTACTCTGATATCACTCGATGGGACTTTAGTTTTCTGAAATTGTCTGAAATTGTCTAATAAGACCGATAGAAAAAATCTAACTGCCAACTTCAATTTTCTGCTTTTGTGTTATGCAACTTAAGACTATTAATTTATAACAGATTTAAAAAAAAATCTGACGAAAACTTTGAAAACCATATAATGCAAGACGAAAAATTAACATTGTATGACCTAATATATTTGATTGGTTGTAATATAATTGGAAGTCCGATAATAGGTTTTTCCTTAATAGCACTTATATACAAATAACTACTATTAATATCAACCTATTTGGATTAGACATTTATGTTGATAACATATGAGAGTTGCATCAAAAATAATGATTTATATAGTCTGAACTCAATTTTTTTACAAGTATTGAAGTTTAGATTGATATTAACAAGAGTTACCTGTAGTACAATCAGGAAATACACACATGGACGTATTCAAAAAAATGTGCAGGTTATCAAAATAATGCACAGATGCTCATTATTTCTAGAATTTATAGTAAACCTAAATAATTTTTGTTACAATTACCATCTATTATTTTAACATGTAGATGAATAACAGGATAACAGATAGAATAATTAAAACAAAATAATTGATCAAGAAATCCATTTTAATGACAATAAAATATTTAGATTGTTTTATGAATAAATTTTATACTTACTCTCTGTTGGTTTAACATATATATGAATAACAGATATCAGATAACAGATAGAATAATAAAGATGGGATAACTTATAGAGAATCTATTTTATTGACAATAAAATATTCTATACTTACAAACTGTTAATTTAACATGTAAATAAAAGATAACAGATCAAATAATAATAGAGACAGAATAATTAATAGAAATATCTAGTTTGTTAACAATAAAATATATAGATTATTTTTATGAATATATTCTACACTTACACCCTGTTGATTTAAGTGTAGATGAATAACAAATAATATAGAATAATAAAATAATTAATAGAGAATTACTGTATTTTGTTGACAATTAAAAAATCTTGATCATTTTTTATATGAATAAATTCTATAATTACCGTCTGTTGATTTAACGTGTGAATGAACAGAACTGATGTAATAATAGAAACTGAATAAATCTATTTTGTTAACAGTATACTTATGACCTGTTAATTTACCATGTAGATGAATACAGATTGAATAATAAAGAGAAATCTTTTTAGCTAACAATAAAATATGTCAATTACTTATTTAATAAATTTTACAATTACCGTCTATTAATTTAACATGTAAATGAATAACAGATAATATTAAATATTAGAGACAGAATAATTAATAGAAAATTATGAATAAATTCTATACTTACAAACTGTTGATT
Organism: Gigaspora rosea; assembly: GCA_003550325.1. Taxonomy (NCBI): domain Eukaryota; kingdom Fungi; phylum Glomeromycota; class Glomeromycetes; order Diversisporales; family Gigasporaceae; genus Gigaspora; species Gigaspora rosea. Next base: position 94,349 of record QKWP01001666.1, on the reverse strand, counting down.
TTAATGCATAGATAGAATAATTAATAGAAAATCTATTTTGTAACAATAAAATATAAAGATCATTTCTGATAATTAAACTCTATACTTACTCCCTGTTGATTTAGCAGTAGATGAATAATAAACAGATAATGGTTTGAATAATCGAGACAGAATAATTATATTTTGTTGACAATAAAATATGTAGATAATTTTTATAAATAAATTTTATACTTACAAGCTATTGATTTAACCAATATGTAAATATTAATTTAATAGGTATATGCTCTGCTAGATGTCGATAATGTAATTTTGAATCTATCCATCTGGATAGATATGGTATTTTTGTTAACTTATGAATAAATTTTACTTACTCTCTGTTGATTTAACATGCAGGTAAATAACAGGTAACAGATCAAATAATAGAGACACAATAATTGTTTGTTGTTGAAAATAAGATATGTAGGTCATTTTTATGAATAAATTCTATACTTACAAACTGTTGATTTAATGCGTAGATGCATAATAAACAAATCGTATAATGTTTAATAGAAAAAAATCTACAGTAAAATATGTAAATCATTTTTGTAAACAAATTCTATACTTACTCCCTGTTGAATTAACATGTAGGTGAATAAAAAATAACAGATGAAATAATAGAAAAAGACAAATATATAGAAAATTATATATTTACAAGCTGCTGTTTTGTAGGTGAATAACAAATAATAGGTAGAATTATGACAATAATTAATAGAGAAATCTATTTTAATAAGTAGATCATTTTATGAATAAATTTTATACATACTTTCTGTTGATTTATTATGTAAGTGAATAACAGATAACAAATATAATAATACAATCAAATTAATTAAAATAAAATGTGCAGATCATTTTTATAAATAAATTCTATACTTACAAACTGTTGGTTTAACGTGTAGGTGATTAATAGGTAATATAGAATAATAAAAACAAAATAATTAATAAAGAATTATATTTTGCTGATAAGTAAAAAAAAATATGTGGATTATTTTTATGAATAAATTTTATAATTACCGTCTATTAATTTAATGCATAGATAAATCACAAATAACAGATAGAATAATACAATTAGTAAAGAAATCTATTTTACTGACTATAAAAGATGTAGATACTGTAATTTTTTATGAATAAATTCTATACTTACTCCCTGTTTATTTAACGTGTAGAGAATTGGCAGATAACAGATAGAAAGAAAGAATAATCAATACAGCAATAGAGAAATATGCAGACCATTTTTAAGAAAAATTCTATACTTACATCCTGATGATTTAACACAAATAACAAATAGAATGATATAGAATAATTAATAGGAAATATATTCTTTTTACAATAAAATATGCAGATCATTTTTATGAATAAATTCTATAACTACCGTCTGTTAATTTAACGCAACAGGTGATAACAGATAGGATAAAGAGATAGAGTAATTTATAAAGGAATCAATTTTGTTGACAAAAAATATGTAGATCATTTTTCAAATTCAATACTTACTCCCTGTTGATTTAATGCGTAAGTGAATAACAGACAACAGTTCAAGTATTAGAGACAGAATAATTAAAGAAAATCTATTTTGTTAACAATAAAAATATGTAGATTATTTTTATAAATAAATTTTATACTTACAACCTGTTGATTACCGTGTAGGTGAAAACGAATCAAATAATAGAGACAGAATAATTAGTAGAGGTATCTATATTGCAGTATTGTTGACAATCAAATATGTAAATCATTTTTATGAATAATACTCTATAACGATATTTATCGCCTACTAACTTCATCTCTAGTCTTTAATGCCCATTCATCATCTTTGTTTATTTCTAATAATTTTTCTAAGTCCGCATATGATTCCTCATATTTATTCAATATAAGATAAATTTCTCCACGATATTTTAATGCGGATGCGTTGTTTTTCTCGATTTTAAGCAGTTCTGTTAAATCTATACACGCCTCTTCATAGTTTCCCACAATAAAATAAACTATTGCATGATCTCTTAACATTTTTTCGTCAATTTTTAATGATTTTAATGAATCTATAAAAATTTTAATGCAAGTCTTCAAGCTACTCCTTTTCATACTTCCTTTCAAACTTATGGCATCTTCATTATTGCATTGCTTAATCCACTTTTCTTTCATTTGATTATCGTCAATATCATTATCTGTTATTGCTATTCATGAAAATCATAAATTATCAATATAAAAATTAGACACGTATTCTAGATAAAATATGCACCTATATATTTGAACTTTTTATGACCAAAATTCGCCTCAATAGACCCGTTTTTTGACCTTATTCCAACGCAAGGATAATAATGATCATTCTTTAAGTCTCGAAATGCAATTCCTTAAAAAATGGTATAAATTTTTAATTTTTGTCACTCAAATAAATTTAGCCTCATTAAATAACAATTACCCAAATTGACACCATTTTTGGTATAGAATACAGTGTTATTTCTAAAGTTTAAACAACACCCAATAGTATCACAAGTTTTAAATGTAGGTCCATATGGCTCCTCGATCTCTGAACAATCAAAAAAACTTCCATCATCGCTATGATATCCCCACGAGTTCTTGCCACATTCTATGAATATTTAATAAATGATAAGAGTATCGAATAAATAGATTTTTATTGCTGATGAAATTTAGAGTCCATAATTACCAGGTAACTTATTTCGTTCAGCTGATTCCGTGCAGAATCCAATTGCAATAATTCTTCAAGAAAGATTTAATAAATTTTAAAGAAACAAATCTTATCTAAGGTACTTTATGTTTTGCATCTTACCCATCATCATCATCATTTTCAATATTAATTTCAAAGTAAAACCATTTGCATTGTGACGGAATTGAATTATTCGTACGAATTACAGCATTATCATTAATTTCGCCACCGCCTTTTTATTTATTAAAAAAAATTTTTTATCAAAGTAGTAAGTTAATTAGCATTGCTATTTTTTTTTATATTTTTATATAAAAATACGTATCTTAATAATAATGTTTGTTCTCACCTGTATAATTTACTCTAAGCCCATCTAAATCCACTTTAAAAAGAGTGGATTTATCGTCCCATGTAATTGAATTTATCTGTCATATGGATTATTCAATTCGGCTCTATTGATCTTATTTAATGTTTCAAAAGATCGAATAATGAATTGTTAATTTTTAATACAAAAAACTATTACAATCAATGTTGGCATTTGATATTTCATTTCTTAATTCCGTAGCTCTATTGCTATTCATCAATTTAAAATAACAATAATTTCTTCATTGTGTAGTGGTAAACATTCCTGTATGCCAACACTAATTATCATGCTAGCAGTCGTATTATTCATTTTTAAGCTTTACCTGAAACTTACAGTAATATGTGTTTAACCAATACAGTCGGAGAATATACCGAATTTTGGACACTGTCGATCGCACCTTTTATAGCGATAAAGATGTCGATCAATGATTCTAGAATTATCTAATATGATATATTCAAAAATTCGAATTTCATATTACTTCTATACTTGACCGTTGCTAAAAGTTCGTGATTACTGTAATAAGCGGGTTGGTAACAAACGGAATCTTATTTACTTAAATAGTTTTTTCATTCAAATACAGCAAAACTTCTATAAGTGTTTACTCTTGGAACCTAGCTAAACGAAATGCACTTATAGATCAAAAAGAAAAAGGGCATTTATAGGAAACGTATAGAGTTTGAATGTGCATTTGGAGAGGGCGTGCACTTATAGAGTATGCACTTATGGAGGTTTTACTGTACTTTAAGGTCAAGGTAATCAGAACCTTGTTCCAGTTTTTCTTTTTAGATCATGAATCTGGGACATTTTTAACATGACACGCCTTTCAAGACTAAGAATCCAACATTGATTTTGGCCCTATTTGGACTTCTCTTATGGTAAATACTAGTACAAATTCCTTCTTTCGCTGTAATCATATAAATTATTTTATTTATCATTATTTTATATTCGCAGACTATTATCCTGAATTCTTAAAGCCGTCGGGTTTTATCTATTCATAGATAGGGTTTAGCATAATGGCAATTATTTAAAGACTATAATTTTATTTATATGTATTTTAAATAAATGTATTTTATTACTGTATTTATCTAATTAAAATTAAAATTTACAATTGATTCACAATAAAGAAAAGATAATACAAAGTCGTTCATGAAAAAGCATTCTAATTTACCAAAACTGTATTATACTATGCTTAAATAATACATTAACAAAAAGAAAAAAAAATAATGGTGACATGTAAGAAAAAAAAATGATCCGGATGTTAAATAGGGTCGAATATCCCTAGAATTGCTACAAAATCTCAACAAAATCTCAATTCTAATTAGCATGCTCTATTTCATATACCTCAAAATTTTCAGTGCATTCACTATCATCAAGCTCATCAGAATTAAATAAAGATCTTACCTCCTCTAATATAACCAATAATTCGCTACGCTTCTTGGACTTTATTCCACGATATTTTTTGCGAACACTATCACTTGCCTGTTCAAGAAGCGTTTCTATTTTACAAATAATTTCTGGATTGGTCATGGTCACTTCATTTATTTGCTTATTTGCTTCTTGTTCGGTAATTGGAATAGACCTAAATAAAGAAGCAGAGTTATTATTATAAAAAACTTCAATAATATATTCTTGTCGAGCCCGTTTGGCTAAACTAGTAAAATCCATCAACTGTGCACTTAATTCAAATTCTTCTCCTAGGCTTCTACAAGAATTCGCTTTTGAACTAACGAAATTTTCTTTTCTTAAGCGAGCTCGAAATCTCTCACATTCCACGACTGCTTCTGGTTTAACCCTTGGACCAGTTGTTTGAGTTTTATTATATCTAATCGATTTAAAAAAATTATTTCGTAGCTAAATTTAAAAATATAAAATTTAAAAACTTTTAATAACTTAATGCAATAATTGCATATTAATTGTATATCTGGAAAAATTTTTTACAATTTCATGCAGTAATTCGCCAATGCCGCATTTGTGGAATAGGAGGTATTAACGTTTTCAAGGCTTTATTTATCTCTTCTAAAATTGCATCTAACCCTTGATGCTGATTAGAAAGCCCCGACCATAAAAATGTACAATTTCTTTCTACAAGATCCCGTATAATTGGATCAAGCTGCAATAGTTGCACTTCATCCGCAACTTCTATAAACCGATAAATCGGATGACATCGTGCAGACCATACTGGAGAAAAGACCCTCCTTGCAGCACTTTTTAATAACGGATTATTCTCCCTAATAGCTTTTCTGTAATTAATTATGGCCTGCAGATAAACAAAAGTCTATTTAACACAATATTAGTATTAAAATTTTTGTCAAATTTAATAAAAAATCTAATTAAAATTTAAAAAATTTTACTTGTTCAAACTTTATTTGATAACGTGGGTCCGTTTGTCCCTTTACCCAGACCAAGTATTCTTCTACTGATGGATTAGAAGAACATTTAACATATGGCCACATCAATTCCATAGCCATAGCCTGACGATAAATGTTGCAGACCGAATCTCAAGACTTATGATGGTCGTGGCATTTCTTAAAATAAGAGAGCTGATTTTCTGTTTTATATCCTTGAGAGATTGCGAATTGCTTGAGATCGATGTCCCTATTAACAATTAAAGGTTAATAAAATAAAAAATAAAATATCTAAACACAAAACAGATTTACCAATTTAATTCCACAAAAGCCCGAAGCATGTTTATTTCTTCATGCAATTGTCCAGGGATAAGAATTAGCCATGGATATTTTTCCTTAATTTTTGCTGCCCGATGATATGGAATACCGTCACATGTAACAACTACCCATTTGCGTATTCCATCTTCAATTCCTGAAATTTTTTTAATATTAAGAAAAACCTTTTCAATATTTGTAGTTGTATTAGGATTAACATCAAGAGGGTCAGGTATAAAAATTTCCGGAACATTAACTCCTTCATCGGCACGCATTTTTTGGGTAATACTAATTCTTGGTATGTTAGATGGTCAAGTTTCTTTCTGGGTATTATATAGTTTAGAGGTTGTAGACTGTTCGGCTATATCCTCTTCTACTTCAACACGTTGCTTCAACATTTCCGACATTTCTGAAGCGTAGGTAAACGAAATTTAAAATCTGGGCAAACTTGCTTTCTATTGTCAATATCTTGCTTTTTACAATTAGGGCATTGTTTACTGCAACGAATATTCAAGCCTAAATTAGATACAAGAGAATCAATCTTATTAGTTGTAGTTAATTTTTCTTCGCGCAATAAATCAAGAATTTCAAAAAAATAAAGATGCAATTCTTTATCTATAACATCTTGCATTTTAGGTGTAGGATCGAAAAGACTTTCGTATTGCAACCTATTAAGAGAATCGAATGCCCAAGGTTTATTATTAGTATGTTGAATATAATTATGCAGATCTATATTAAAGGCAACAAAACTAGTAACAGTGTGAAATATTACTGTATTGTGTCCACGATCGAGATAATTCCTTTGCCCCCGTTGCTCATTGTCAAATGCTAAAAATAAGAGGCCTTCTGGTAGAGCTTCTTCCTTATCTGATAATTCTTCTAACCAGTTTTGAAAATGGAAATAACTTCCCGAACTTGTGATGTGATTATCGATATTAATAATAGTTTTTGACCTTGCAATAGAATATTTAATAGCTGATGCTACAAGGTTTATTTCCGATGCGTATTTCCCATGTCTAGACCCATACACTGAATCGACTGCCATGGCCCTTTTAAAAATTTTTTTAGCATTTTCAAGACCTGTATTACGGTTATTGTATATTAGTGTTTCAATAAATTTTACAAGAATTTGATTACGTTTACTTAGCCATATATGAGGGGTATAATTTAATAGATTTTTTAAAGAAAATCTATTGTTCTCTCTAATCAAAGCTTCGACATCCTCATATAAAAAATTTCGTTCAATTAACGCAATATCAGTGACCGCTTGTATGCGCTTATCTTGATTAGAGTACCGAGAATCCCAATGCTTGACCAGTTCTTCATTTCTATTAACTTCATCACTTAACAAACCTTCCAAATTAACTATAACTTCTTGGCGCTCTTCTAACTGTCTCCTCAATTCTAAAATTACTTTCTCTTGGTTTTCGAAATTTCTTTGAAATTCCGTGATCATAGTAAGCTCCCTATTTTCTTGTTCTTGCAACTGTTGCTGCAATATTGTAATCGTACGCTCATAGTTTCTTATATGACTAGTTTCTAGATACAATTCATCAATTTCTTTATGGGTATTAGAATCATAAGTAGGAGTAGGACTGTCAGAGCTAGCATTGGATCGAAGTCTCTTATTTTTAAAAGCAGGATATCTAAAAGGTGGCGATGAAAATGATTAGTAGAAATTACTTGATTATATGTTTTTCACAAATTGAATGCGGATACAAATAAAAATTAAGTTCAGGCATATAATCCACGTATAATTTAAGCTGATTAGTGGTGGTTGGTGTATCAGCATGTCTCTAGGTTTGTGATTCTTTCATTTCACAGGGCCTTAGACTGAGCTTACTATATTTGCTAGCTATTGTACTAAACACACAAGGAAGATCTTCGGCTCTTGGCTTCTCTATAGCTGAAGAAGATTGCGACATCGTTATTAAGCTTTATACAAGTGTTTTAATAAAAGAAAAAAAGAAAAAATTAATATTGTAATAAAATTTAAATATAATATTCTTCATTATTTCGGGAATCATTTACCTTTTCAAAAAATGTTGATTACCGAAAAATAATAGCTGATTATGTAACTAGAAGTTTTCGACTTTCTTTTTGAATATCGACTTGTCAAAGTTTGCTATTAAGAATGCCCCCAAATTCTAGCACTAGCACCAATTATCATTATCCAATCATCGGGCAGGAAATTTTTGAAGATCATTCTAGATATGTTCTAGAACCGATTTTCAAATTTGCTATATTCTCTGACTGCAATATTTTATTATAAAAATAACTTGAATTATCTCTGTAAGTCTTCTATGGCGGTTAAACATTCGCCTAAACTTACTCGACTCCAGAGATAGAGTTTTAATTAGACTCTGGCTCAAGTAAAATGTTATAAGTTGGTAATTTAAGCAATATGGCGTACGTACAGTACAGTGAGTGAATAGTGCCGTAAATGGCTAATTACGACAATTATTTACGATATATATTTTTACACTGACTTTTTAAAACCTTAATTGTAGTAATTATTATTACATGTCGTAATTATTACGACATACGACATGTCGTAATAATTATGACATGTCGACATGTCATAATTATAATTACTGTCGGGTTATTAGTTCAATTATATATAGGAAGAACATAGAAACCGCAAAAATTCCGCAGGCACGTGATTTTGAACCAATCATGGCACAGGATCAAGTGTAATGTGAAAGCGAAACAGCCAGCTTTTTCAAAAATCGTTTATAACACAAAATTTGGCTTACCAACCACCTGTGTCTTAACAAAAAAATTTCTTGCAAGATTTTGTTATATATAAGGCTCTTGTTAACATCTCCGAATGCTCACCTTTACCCTAATATCGAAAGTTATATCGAAAGTTAACTTTTTAATCGAAAAATGAATGACTAGTCGCGAATTTTTTTGGCCAATAGAATTTTAGCACATATCATCACGTGTCTGCAGAATTTTATGCGGTTCCTATAATAGATGCAACGGTGATTGGCTAGTTATAGTTAACATGTCGTATTTATACTTGCTGGCAAAACACAGACAAATCCCAAATTCAAAAAAAACAATTGCTATTTGTAAAAGATTAAATCAAAAAAGTAGTCTTAAAATTTTGCAAATATATTATCTACAACAATAAGAATATCTACTATTTGTTTAAACAAAGATTATTAATAAATTTTTGAGAAATTAATTTGGGATGTATTCGGTATTTGGGCGTGGACAAATCCCAAACTATAGTAATTTGGGATTTTGCCAACATGNACAATAAGAATATCTACTATTTGTTTAAACAAAGATTATTAATAAAGTTTTTGAGAAATTAATTTGGGATGTATTTGGGATTTGGGCACGGACAAATCCCAAACTATAGTAATTTGAGATTTTGCCAACATGTATAGTCGTATTATTATGACACATAGTAATAATTACGACCTGTCGTAATTATTACGACATATAATAATTATCACTTGTAGTAATAATTACGACATGTCGCACCAATAATTAGTACAGTGCATTATCTAGCATCTAGTGATATTATGACAGATTCAACAGGAATTATTTTATTTTATTTTTTTTATTTTTTATTTTATAAACCTCCCTTTATGGAGGATGCTCTAGGCGTACTTTATTAATTAAACTTCAAATTATCTCTGAATTAGCGGAGTACATATCATTAAGTACATCATATGACGTCCTGGGTCCCTAATCCCACGGTGTAGGACTCTGTTATCGAGTCCGCAATTCTCTAACTTACATGACCCCAACTAACCGGATTATCCTTAAATCCATACCACCCTACTCCATACTCCAGTTTCTTCGGCAAGAGCCTCGTGATACATTTCTTTCATAGGTCAGTACTTCATAATCTTCAAATCGGGAATTCCTCAATGTTTACGTCATTTCTTGACGGATTTTCCCTTTTCTGGTGTCGTTTATCTTGTGGCTGTATCACACGACCTTAATTGTTTTAGTTGAGTCGTCTGTTATAAATGGAAGATCCCCTCAATGATCAGTTTTGCCTCCCGGTGGGCTTGAACTTGCGACCTTGCGAATACGACCTTATTTTATTTTTAATTATACCTTATATGTTTATAAAAAAAAGCCATTATGATAATTTTGGTTAATTTATATGCAAAGGGATTTCCTGTACCAATGCATGTCATCTATAAAACCTCAATAAGATATATTAAATTTTGTTTCTTAGCGCATTATTCTATATCAATGAACTTAGTGAGACCTTTACTTGCTGTATTGGGGCACACAACATCGGCTAAATTACAATGATCAACAATAGTTTAAAGGTATTTTTTAAAGATATTATTTTATCCGTTTCATTCTTCCATATTAATCTATTGTAATAACATCCAGGTTAGCACTGAGGTAATAAAAAGCTTATTTTTATCAATTAGTGCAATAGTACCCAATAGGGTATTAATAGGATCAATAAGGTTTTTACTGATTGTAAGCTATTTTGTTAATAGTCACTAATCGAGGTCAATAGGATATCAATAGGGTCAATAGGGTTTACTAATTGTAAACTATTTAATGAATAGTCACTAATTATAACCAATTTAATTAAACAATTTTTATGAAGTATGCCATACGTTGCACCTTAGTTTTATCAGGCAAACAGCAGCTTATACTAGTAGCAGATATTAACAAGTTATGCGCCTGCTCTTGCGCAGGGAGTTTGCTTTTTTTTAGCTTATTTGCCATAGTATTAATATCTCAAAATGTTTAATGTCTAAATTAAAATTTAGATTCTAGTTGTATAGAGTAGACTTAGGATAATTTTATTATGTATGGACTTTTACACTTTTGAAGCATAATAAATTTTGGTTTGATAGTTTTCATATTAGTAATATTAGAGTTGTGGTCTAGTCTAGTCTTATGTAGTTGGTATATCTTAATATCTGTTAATTTTTAAATTTGTAATTTAATATTTAGTAGTATATAATAAAGAAATTTAGTAAAGTTGCAAATATAGTATATTTGTATTATTTTTTTTGGTTTGTTTTTTGGTTTGAAGTTGTCTGCTCAAAGTGTCATTTTAATTGTTGGGATTATTATAAATGCAGGTAAAGAGCAAAATTGTAAAATGTGCTTATAAAGAGGTGTGCTTATATAGAGGTTTGTTAATATATATTAAATAGTAATTGGGCTCAAATAGAGGAATAATTAGAAAGAGGTTTTATTTGGTGTGATTATAGGAGGTGATTATAAAGTGGGAAGAATTTATTTTTTTTGTAAGTTAAGGCTATCTGTTCTAAGATTTTATTAGAGGTAATAAGCTTATACTTGAGAATTGAAGATGCTTGGTTTTGTTTTTATCTGTTTTCTAGTATTATTTCTATTTTATTATTCTATTTTATTTATTTCCTATAATAATAGATATAAATTCGATAAGTCAAATTTTTTAACAAAAACTATTTTTTATTTATTTACTTTTCTGAACTTTACTATATTTTTTTTTGTATTTACTGATAAAAGTGTAAATAATAAAACTTTCACTCAAATCATATACTAACTTATGCTCAAAAATTACAATTGAACCTTTGCTCAAATAACTTATTGAACCTTTGCTCAAATTACTTATTAATCCTTTGTTCAAGTTGTTTTTATATAACATACTGGACCTTCGCTCAAATTACTTACAGAAATTTTGCTCAAATTGCTTACTGATCATTTGCTCAAATTAATTGCCAAATCTTTGCATATTAAATCACACTTAAATTGTTTTTTTTATATAGCCTTGCTGATAGGGATGTTACGGTCCAGCAAGGATCGCAGTCTGAACCAGTCTTTTGGACTGGTCTAAGCGGTCTACAGTCCATAAATTGGGACCAGTCCAGATCAGTCCATCCGTAATATATATTTTATGTATTACTTTAAATACATAACTATGCGATTGAGGCTAAATCAAACTTGTTCTCAAATAATATTGCAGACACATTCTTCAGTCGAAATCGATTTACTGGAATTGGTTTTTGTATATAACCTTTAATTGCTAAAAACTGAATTAAGGTTAAAAAATTTATTGGTTACTGACAACCCAAATAGGATAATTTCTATATCAGTTTCTGCTTTACGATTATCTTCTTATTACAAGTAATTATACTTTATATTTTTATTTATATAAAAAAACCATTATACTGTATAATGATATAGTTCATTCGAAATCTCAATTTATGTGTTACAATAGTCAAAATTCTCCAATCTTATTGGCTGCAGGTAGACCGGTTCTTGAACCGGACTAAAATAGGACCGGTCCATGAACCGGTTTATGAAATTTGGTCCAGTTTGTGGTCCGCTACTCGGACCCGGTCTTTTGAACTGAGACCAGACCGTAACATCCCTACTTGCTGAACCTTTGCTCAAATTATTTATTAAACCTTTAGTTAAGTTATTTTTCTATATAGCTTACTAAATCTTTGCTCAAATTACTTACTATGCTCAAAATTGCTTACTAAACCTTTGCTCAAATTACTAATTAAATCTTTGCTCAAATTATTCTTTAATATAACTAATTAAATTATTTTTTTAGATTACTTACTAAACATTTGCTTAAATTATTTTTTATATAACTTAATAAAGTTTTACTTAAAGTATTTTTTTATATATCTTATTAAACTTTTGCTTAGATTTTTGTTTTTATACAGCTTAACAAATATTACTTAAGTTATCTTATATATTTATATGTCTCCAATGAGAACTTTCAAGCAAATTATTATAATTAACAGCACAGGGGTAAAGGATTAAACTGGTAGTCAATTAAATTAATGCATGGTAATTTATTAAATAATTAAATGATTGTGATTAATTATATATTGTTATGAAACACAATTGTTAAAGTAAAAAGAATTAAACTTTATACTCACGCTGGTAATTTATTAAACAATTATTACAGCTTGCAAACTGATGTTTTTTTGATCAAATTTATAGATCGATGCACACCTATACAATTACTACAATCACCTGAACAATTACCTGATCGTTGTCTAGTTGCGTGATTCTGCAATAATTTTTAGTGAGCATAGATATAGCCAAAAAACACACTTTACAATCTTTTACGATCTTTTCAATTACGCAATCGGACAACAATCAGGTGATTGTATGGGTATGTAGCAATCTGCAAATTTGCAAACCATGACAAATGATTATAGTTAATATTCATCTAATGATTTATTGAACGATTAAATGATTATGATTAATCATGCATTCTTTTGAAACATAATTATTAAAGTGGATAGAATTAAGCTTCATACTCATGCTAGTAATTTATTGGGTATTAAATAATTATGGTTAATTGTATATACAATCTCTTGAAACACTATCATTAAAGTGAAAAGAATTATACTTCATACCCATCCTCATATTTATTAAATGATTAAATGAATTATGATTAATCATACATCATTTTGAATCACAATCATCAAAATGAACAGAATTAAACTTCATACTTGCCCTGATGATTTATTGAAACACAATCATTAAAGTGAACCGAATTAAACATAATACTCATTTTGTTAATTTTATTAAATGATTAAATAATTACGGCTAATCATATATTGTTCTGAAATGCAATCGTTAAAGTGAACAAAAATTTTTTTTTTTAACAAACCTCCGAAGAGGACGCCATGTAGGCGTACTTTATTAATAATTTACTGACTAACATCTAATACAAAATTATATTATAATAAAAATAGACTATCGAACTATTTACATTTTTATTCCGGGTCAAGTCCTTCTTACCTATCCTAAAATCTATCTGAGAAAGTTCAGATAAAGATATTTCGTTACCTTCTTTAAACTGTTATGTCCCCCTTTTGTAAAGCTTTCAGAACCTTTAACTCCTTACTAATTCTCATCTGGACTATATCAGATAGTATCGATTCTGGTATCCATTTCTGTCCCCATTTGACCTGGGCTACTAACACCAGATCTCATATAGACAGGTGATATGCAGCCATATAGCTGCTTTACGTTTGGCAGGCTCTTCAATGTTCATAGCAGAAAAAATTTCATCCCATGACTTCAGGGGTCCATCCTCATTTGATATTATCAGATGTTTGTATGCTTCGGTCCATATCATTTTACTAATTTTACACTCTAGGGCGAAGTGTAATGGGGTTTGTATTTCTCTAGGACATGCAGGACATTCTCCATTTTCTTCCTGATTGATATGTACTAGTCGATATCCTAAAGGAAGTGCCCTAAGTTTTAGCCTCCAAACCACATCCTTCTTTATATTAATAGTCCACTTTTCTTTAATCCAGCCTACATGATCTGTTTGGCTAGCAGTAACATTGACTTTAGAACGTAGGTATTCCGTAGCTTTTTTTACTGAAAAATTACCATGTTGATTTCCTATTTCAAGATCGCCAGGGTCCCAAGGTCCATTACCTTCTCCTAGCACTTTACCCTCCAACCGATTCCATGTTTGTATATATGGCTTCCATCTCTCTGTCCATCCTTTTGTTGTATTTGAACTGCTATTTAGAGCCTCTTTAATTGTTACATTTCTTCTACTCTGTAAAGTGAACAAAATTAAACTTCATATTCATCATACTTACCCTAGTAATTATTGAACGAATAAATAATTATGGTTAATTACATACATTCTCTTGAAAACCATCGTTAAAGTAAAAAAAAATAAACTTCATTATTCACCCTGATGGTTTATCATAATTCTAGAATGATCACAAAACTATGATAATTTAATCATCCAAATGATTAAAATCATGTCTTGGGATGAGTTAGTCTGCTTTGAAATTATCATGATTTACATAAAAAATTCTGTTTCAGATCTTTTTTTTTTGTCAGTTGACAGAAGTCAACAGATCGAAAAGATAACTAATTAGGGATATGCCAGAAATGAACTGGTTAGGCCAAATTTTTTTTTAAAATTTTTTTTTTATAACCACATTTACGGATATCATGCGTGAGTCAACTAATATATATGAAAAAATCCGTAAGCATGTCTTATTTGGAAGCACACCAGCACAGAATGCCGGATGCTGAACTTTATTAGCTTGTTTCAGCACAATACACAGCATACATCAGTGCATTCGATGTATAATTGACCTAGCTATTTGTGGTCAGCTGGTGGTTTCTCACACCCATACGTAGAACGGCTGTCGACCAGGGGTTTTGAAATCAAGCTATTGCTGCTTAAGATTGATGTTTAAGATTAGCCATGATTTATGAATTTTAATTCTGAAACCCTTTAATTATGGATTTTTGATGTTATTTTTAGTACCTGCATAACGCAGGCCGGCTGTGTACACACATGGTTGCAAAATAGCAGGATTCAGTGGGATAAGGTGGGTTGGTACGAATTTGTTTTCTTACTGGAGCTGCCATTGTCATCCTTAACTTCCATGTATTTTATACCTATTAAGAATTTTTTTTGTTATATTAGTTTCATGTGAAACGTCCTTATTAGGAAATTGATTGATCACTTACCTTCCACTGCACTTTCCTCAATTTGAATTGTGATTGAACCGATTTTTTCTCACTGGCATCCTTACCGGGGCATTCTTGCATAGCTCCCTTTTCGATCTGTTGACCTTGAATGAATGAAGTTTAAAATAAAATTCTTGAGAAAAAAATAGAATACAGGACATATAAATGTATGAATATACTTAGCCTTTTTACGATATGCACACATATGAACGAATATTATATAAGTGCATCGAGAGCAAAAATGCTATCCCATTATCATTATAATAATCAGCACCATCATCATGAAAAAGGGTTATTTGGCACAGTTATCCCCCAACTCTGCCTTAATATGAGGCTAATTTACGAATTTTAATTCTGAAATCCCTTAATTATGGATTTTTGATGTTATTTTTAGTTTAATAATGATTTTACTTTTTCTTTATTCGGGAATCTCATAGTTCAAATTTAAAAAATGTTAATCAAAAATAGCACACATGAATTGATTACATTTTAGTCCATACCTCGATTATCGTATCAATTTTCTACCCGATAAGGTAAGGCGATTGTTTTCTGTTTTGGTAATGAAGTCATGCAATATTTCATTTGTGCAATTTCAGTATCACGAATTTACTTTTTAAATCATCATTTGTGATTTTTTTTATTATTATATATACAACCGTCATTCGATAAGTGAAAAAATTTGAGCGCCCTTGAGCTTGCGCTTGAGCAGCGCAGCGCAATGCACTGCTCTTGATCAAGCACTAGAGAAAGAGATACGTGAAACCAAAAATTACCAAAAAAAGACATTTAAAAGAAAATCAATTACCAAAAAATGTCGTCAATCCAACCAAAATTTCCCCCAGAAAAGTAATTCAAAGTAGCACGAAGCGCTAACAATTATTTCTAAGCGCTAATTAAATGTTCAAGAGCCGTGCATGTTTTAAAATATCAATAAAGTGAAAAAAATAGTATATACATATGAATGAATAGCATTTTTATCGATTATTGAGCTTTTTGAACTAAAAATACAATAATTGATTTTTTACCTAATAAAGGTTAGGTAAATTTTTATATTTGGTAATTAAAATATGCAATATTTTTATTAATTTATTCATGCATTTTAATAATAATGGATCTCTTTATTTGCAACTATTTATATATATATATATATTTTACCAATTAAGGTTAGGTAATTGTCCTATATTTGGTAATTAAGATATGCATTATTTTATTTGTGCGAAAAAATTGGACTTCCTTTTTAATCGTCATTTGTAATTTATTCTATATATACAACCGATGTTCGTTAAGCGAAAAATTTTGAGAGCGCTTGAGCATTGCGCTGCGCAGCGCTTCGCATGCACTGCTCTTACGCAAGCTCAATCGCAAGCACAAGCGCGCGCAAGAGAATTGAATATAGACTACAATCGGTTGAAATTTGTGAAACCCAAAATTTCCAAAAAAAGTTAAGTCAAAGAAAATCAAATTGCCAAAAATAAATGTCAATACAACTAAAATTTACCAGAAAAGAGCAATATATGATCTGCACACTGCATAAATTACATTATTGATATCTATATAACCTTCTATTAATAATTGCATCAAAAAGGTAACCCCAACCCTAACCTAATTTCACTCTGCTTTAGCCGACCTCCCAGAAAAGTAATTTAGAGTAACACCAAGCGTTAACAATTATTTCTAAGCGCTAATTGATTTGTAAAATTATAGTAAAAATGTCACCGGATAAAGGTCTTTTGATGGACATAAATTTGATATTGATCTTGCAATCAAGATTAGCAAGGATTACGACCAGAGTTTGCCCCAGAACTCCCTATTGTCATTTCGAAATAGCAAAAATGTATGAGTTTTAGAGTTATAAAAATGGTCAAAAAACTTAATATCACAATTAGTAACTGCTTCAGATGATGAAAACTTAAATTAATAGGCAACTCTTAAATGCTGATAAAAATTTAAAACATCACCATTAATATTCAAAATCATCCGATCATATATACTAGAAATATTATTAGCACATATAAAAATATTAGTTCAATTATAGGTATGATATTATTTAACAAATTATTTAATGTAAACGCTTGTGCTGTAAATAATTAAAATATTTTTTATAACTTTTATAATAAAGGTCTTCTTCAACAAGCAAATCTATCGAGTCTCTGGTATCCCTACTGGTAAGTATCGCGATGTTAAACTTATTTATAAATATATAAATTTATTACGTATTTTATTTTATGATAATGTTTAGATTGTCGAATAATTAAAGACTATAAAATTTATCAAGTACATTTGAAGTTATTTTAAAATTAAAATTAACTAATATAATATATAATACTATATTATTTATCAAATTTTTTAATAAGTTGTTCAACTTTATGAATATTAACTATTTAATTTTATTTTATTCGTCAAATATTAATTATCTGAGATAAGTATGTTCTCGAATATTGTGACCATATTATTTCACAAATAATCACCATAGGCTACTTAGTTCATAGAAAAAGTTATTTTGACCTGCGGGTCGATAGCGTAGTGGTTACGCACCCAGGTCTCCAAATGTAAGTTCGCCGGTTCAACCCCTACTAGCGGACAAAGAAAAACTATACTCGATCATGAGACGGATGGGCTGAACTAGGATGCTAGGACCGCATTGGGAAAATCTAACCACATTCCATGTATGCGTGCTTTATAAGGACAATCCCGGTGAAAATCCGGTTGATAAACTTGAATACCCCCGGTGGAAATCCGGTCGGAAAATTAAATACCTCCGGCGAAGTTCCGGTGGACGAACAGTGACAATTACCTTCGGCGAAGTTCCGATGGACGAACAGCAATTATCCTTCGGCGAAGTTCCGATGGACGAACAGCAATTACCCTTCGGCGAAGTTCCGATGGACGAATACTTAACGGTTAAATCCCCCGGTAGTTATGGGTCAGCTGGTTAATTCCGGCTGGGTACAATAGATTTAGAATTACTAGTTATAGTAATGATGTATGTGAAGTATGTAGGGGACCTGACGTTTAAGGAAGGCCCCAGTAAAACTAATGATCTAATAAAAGTGACGCTATGCAGCGTCCTGACGACGATCAAGTCGCCAGGTTTAAAAAAAAAAAAAAAAAAAGTTATTTTACAAACAATTAAATCACAGACAAGTCTCATTTGTAGACAATATATTTATCAACTGTCTATTTCACAGGTAAGCTTTTTTTAAAATTATTTTGTAAAATGAGCTGTCGGTGAAATAAATATCTATAAAATGACTTTTTGTGAGTTAATCGTCTGTAAAATAACCTTGGCTACAAATTAATTTTCTGTGAACTAAGTTGTCTGTGAAGTAATTGTCAGTGAGTTTATCAGATCCGAATTTATTTGTTCGTAAACTATCACCACCTCCCGTTATCAATAATACAAACAAACTTCTAATTACTCATTAACATAACTGTGCATCACATAAACAACTCCCTTAGTACTATCCGCTATCTTTGTTTTATTACAAACATTATTTATTTTATAATCAGAATAAAATTAAATGTAAAACAAAACAAATTGCAACTCTTTATTATTTTATTTATTTATTAATTTTTTTTTTTAAAAAAAAATATTATTAAGTTACATGAAATGAAAACTTGTTTGAAAATAGGTAATATTTTTAATATAATTAACCACATCGCCTTGAAAATAATAAACTTATTCTTTTAAATGCTTCTACTAAGGTATTTTTGTAATGAGTTTTTAGATGATAAATAATTTCCTCGGTATATTAAATCATATTTAATAAATTTCATTTAAAAAACAAACAAATAAAAAGGTTTATTCCGTAATTGGATTAGATTATATAGCTTTTAACATCCGTTTATACGAAAGTGAATAGCTTTTTCAAAGAAATTATTTTGTCTGTTTCACTTTGTCAATATAAGTTAAAAAACTGATTTTCATTAGTTTTGCTTTATTTCGAAAAATTTCAGATAAATTGCTGGTTTTTGACGTTTAGAATAACAGCTTGATAAATTTCCTCATACAATATATGTTTCTAGTATTTGTTTAAAAGATTTAGAAGCAAAGATGTGAAAATTTATATTTAAATAAAAAAAATTTTAAAGATACTTAACGATACTCAAAGTGCACACTGCAAATACTTGTTATTATTTTTATTTTTTAATTTAATTTAATTTAATTATTTTTTTATTTTTATTTTTTTTTGCTGGATGTGAATGATAAGTAATTAATTAATTTTTATTTATTTAATAATAAGTTGGATACAAATCTTCAAATTGGTCATTTTATTCGAAGTTAATTATTTTGAAATTCTTTTGTTAATAAGAATTTATATTTATATAAAATAAATAAATATATATATATATCATTCAAAGATCAAAATTAACGTAGAAGTAGCCTATTGCTTTGACTTACTGGTGTACGGTGTGACTCTTATTCTTGTGAACTTACGGTGAAGTTATAACTTAGGAAATATTTGTTTTTTTTTTACCTCTTGAACAAGTATGACTAAGTAAACATCCCTTACTATGTATAATCAATGGAGTTTCTTAACCACAATAGGATATGGTATGCATACCACTTATTCGCCAGTACACACACTTATTAAAGTTGGAAATACTGTATTTTTTTAATGTGTTGCAATGACCTATAAAAGAATTAGCGATAGCTTGTATGATACGGCATGTTTTATTTAGAAATCTTATGTAAAATATAAACCTTTGGATGGTAAAAATTTAATAAAAAAGTGAATATAATAACAATAAGCACATTATTCATATAAATTCAAAATTAGCCTAACTAATAAAAAAAATTAAGGGTTGGTGACTAAAAACACGTTACTGATAGAATTTTTAAAGTTACAATTATTGTTTAATTAATCTTTCTAAGCTGAATTAAAATTTTTAAAGTTATAATTATTGTTTAATTAATCTTTCTAAGCTGAATTAAAAATTTTTAATAGCTAAATTTTATCTTCCTATTAAAACCAAAAACTAACTTTATAAATTTAATTAGTAACTCAAAACAAGATTTCATAATAAAAATTTCTGTACATAAGAGATAAAAAAATTAATCATTAATTTTATGTTATATTTATAAATAATTCACCCTATATTTAAGAAATTCATGTATATACCAAATGTAAGGTAAAAAGGGTAATTTGGCGAATAGGGGTAATTTAGTGAATTGTAAAAAAAATGTAAATATATCGTGATCCTATGATCAGATCCAAGCAATTTCTATACCATTCGAATCCTCTCATTGAGAGGATTCGAATGGTAAAAAAATTGTTCAAATCCAATCATACAGTCACGATATATTTTTATTTATTTCCAATTCGCCATATTACTCCTACATAAAACATACACGTGGATTCCAACTTAAACATAATGCGGCAAGTATGAATATTTAATTTAGTATGCGGACAGTACGCGAACGATTTTGTGCAACTAATGTTGCTAAAACATCTAAACAGAACAATATTTACTGGCAAATTTTCATGCGTCACGTTATCTTGATCTTTTTTACTTAATTTTGTAACTTTTTTTATTTCAATAATTTTTAATAAAAATTTATTCAAACATGAAAACTTCTTCCACTAAAAGAGGTGATGCAATCAGTGCTGCACTTAAAAAGTTAAATGATTGCCCTCTTTGGTCCAAACCTCCAAGTATTAATAGCTTGGCGAAAGACTTCGGTCTTTCGGAAACTACACTTCGCCGTGCAGTTACTAATGGTGTTCCCCCTAAACGTCCAGATGCACCCAACGTTCTCACCAGTCATGAAGAAAATCAGCTTGTCAGCTACTGCATTAACATGCAGAAGCTCGGGGTTGGTTTAACAAAACGGGGGTTAATCATTGCGTGATAGAAATGATGAAGTTAAATAAACGATCACACCGTTTGGAGAAGATGGGCCAGGTCAAGACTGGTGGGAACGTTTTATGAAGGAACACCCGAGTTGTCCTTTCGTGTTCCTCAAAACTTATCAGAGGCAAGGGCACAAAAAGCAAATAAAACTATTGTTGATGACCATTTCAAAAAACTTAAACAAATTATCAATGAAAATTCGCTTTTCACGGCACAAATATGGAATATGGATGAGACTGGGTTCGTCATTGTGCCTAAATTAGAAAAGGTTATAGCGAAAAAAGGTGCAGTGCAGGTCAAGTCCACAAAATTGCACAGGGAAATTCTCATGACCATATTTCAGTTGCGCCCACAATTTCGGCGGATAGATCTTATATTCCACCTTTAATAATTTATAAAGGCATTCGTACGATTCCTGGTTTACTCGATGGAGCACCACCAGGAACCGTAGGCTTTACAAGCACAGAGTACATGCGTGAAGACCTATTTCAAATGTACCTTGATTATTTTATTCGATCGATCCCTCCTACCCGACCAGTATTACTAATGTTAGATGGTCATAGTAGTCATATCAGTTATACAATTGTTGACTTTTGTCATAACAATAGGATCCTTCTTTATGCACTTCCGCCGCATACAACCCATGTTTTGCAACTGTCAGAAATTCCTTTCATGAAACTAAAAAAAGAATATAGTAAGGCATGTGAAAAATACAATAATGAAAATGATAGCATGATAGTAAACAAACAAACCTTCGCAAGAGCCTTTGGTTTCGCTTTTCTTAATATTTACACACACAAGCTATTCGTAATGCCTATAAAGCTATGGGTATTTGGCCGTATGACCCAAAAGCTATTAGTACTGACCGTTTAGACCCATCATTAGTAACTGAACAATTCAATATCTCACCTTCGTCTAGTCAATCTTTTATTCAACAAGCCACATCATCTTCGTCGGTTCAAAAGTCTACTAATTCGAAGCATTTCATTCTACTCATTCAAATGTTGAACAACTAATAAAAGAAAATATAAAACTTAAGAATGAAAATGCTTTATTAAAGTCACAAATTTCAGTAGCAAAGGAAGAACTAAATACTTACAAAAATCCTGGAACGTCCTCTCTACGTTCGGTTCTTAAGTACCCGGTTCCTTGCATTCCAACAGAAAGTTCACAGTCAACTACAGAAGACCAGACCGGGTCTGATCTACCTTCTCCTAGGAAAAAAGAAAGACACTTCCATTTTCCCGGCTCCTCACTAGTAAAGAAAGTTGGCGCCAATTAGAAGAAGTGAACAGGGAAGTGGAACGTAAAGCTAACGAAGCGAGACAAAAAAAGGAGCTAGCAGCCCAAAAAAAGGAGATAGCAGCGCAAAAGAAAGCCGAACGAGAACTTCGTTTGGCACAAAAAAATGAAAAAAGATCCCAAAAGACTCTTGGAAAGCAGAAAGGTCGTTAAAAAAAGAAAGGGAAGTATAAAAATTTATTTAATCTTGATAATTTAAATTCGCCAAATTACTCTTTGATCTATTTTTTAGTACTATATGCACAGCAGCGATCTTTACCGATTTTCAATTATTATATCCTTTTTTTTTTATAGAACTATTCTAAATATGGCATAGTCTTGTGACTTCAAATATGTAAAATTTTACATGAGTCAATAAAAAGTTTAATCGATAGTATTGTTAACTTCACCAAATTAACCCTTTTTACCTTATGGAATCTTGATGATAAATCAATTTTTTGAGGATAGATTCAAGCGGACTTAGAGTGAATTATGAAAGTGGGACTTAGTGATATACAAATTGGAATTTTTCAAATTTCATGCACATGAAATTTTTTTTGCATTATACTAGTGCAGACTTAGCTTGAATTATTAAAAAATTTGGCTCATAATCATGCGTATTTGAAATCGCTAGCAGGACTATTATATTGGTTAATATAAATTATTTAACATTTCATATTAATATAAAAATACATAGGTTTGGGCAATAATGATGAAGGATTTGGTGCAATAAGGGCCAATCATCCAATTCCCCCGCAATACAAGTTATTTTATTTTGAAGTTGATATAATAGATGAAGGAAAAAATAAGCATGTTGAAATCAATTTGCTATAAATTAAAATAAAATCATTTAAATTTCACTTATAATTCTTTATATTTTATTTAAAAGATTGATTGGATTGGATTTTGGTAATCAAAAACTTATTACCATATTGTTTTTTTTTTACATATTGAATATATTAATTCTTAATGCTTTTTCATAGGATGGTATAATGGTTCCTGGGGTTATCATGATAATGATGAAAAATTCTTTAGCTGCTTAGGAGAAGGTAATCCTTATGGACTGTTGTTTTCTACTGGTGATATCATTGGATATTGTTTAAATTTTAAAAATAATACTGCATTCTTTACTAAAAATGGTATAAACCTAGGTAGTTGTTACAAAAACTTCATAGTTTTGTTGTTTAAATCATGTTTATATTACAATGGCTTTTAATATATATAACACAAATTTTAAGGTATTGCATTCCGAAATTTAAAAGGAGTTTTGTTTCCTTGTATTGGAATGGGATCGCAAGATGGATTTATTTAGGTAAACTTTGGTAGTAGAAAATTTAAATATGCAGGTAATACTTAATATGTATATAAATATATTTTTCTTTGATATATAATTTAATATCGCGATTCTTTGTAAATAGAGACTACTAGTAATAATATAGATAATGATTTAGTGAAAACAAAATAGATCGAATTATTTAATATGTGCATTAATATAACAAATATAAGTACACTTGAAGATTTAAAAAGGTCACTAAAATCAATCAAGATACCGCTCTTAAATTTTGAGGAAATTTTAATTTTATTATGGAAAGCTATGAAGATGCAATTATTGATCTAACAAAATTGCTTGATATTGAACCAAGTAGTAAATTTGAACTAAGATATCGAGAAGAAGCCTATTATCAAATAGAAAAATATAATGAACCTTTCAAAGATGTAAATAAATTACTGAAAATTGAAGCAAATGATGAATGGGCTAATGATAACTAACGCAATTATTTTCGCGTCAAATTTGCGTCTGACGAAACCCTTGACAATTGACGAAACCCTTGATGCTTCTTGACGACTGACGAAACCCTTGACGATTAACAAAACTCCTGATGCAACCCTGACTTTTGATGAAACTAACGCCCTAGCTCTCCAACACAAAAAATTGTTCACTACCTGTAATTTTAACCGATCGAATTTTAAAATCATGTGTAACGTAAAAATTTTTTACAAAAAACAGATAGCTCTAAATTTTTATCAGAAAACCATCTATTGCGTCCTAATTAAAAATGTTTCTCATGAAATTATACTAATAGCCACGATGGCCACTATATTTTTCTAACCCTAATCCTAATTATAACGCAGTTTTCTTAGCCTTAATATTATACGTATTTTTACTTAGAAAACAAAACACATTTGTTTTGATTGTTACATTACACTTGATCCTAAATTTTGATTGGTCAAAATTACAGAATTACAAAGTGATCAATTTTTTGTGGTAGCGCTACCTAAGATGATGAAGTTCTTGATGAAACCCTTGTCAATTGAAGAAGCTTTTACATTGAATCTAAGCAGATTATTTTTTATTACTAGCATTTCACTAGCAATAGCAGAGCGTAGGATCAACTCATACATGAGGATCAAATTCCGGTCGGAATACGTCGGAGTGCATCGGAATCATGGTCGGCTGGATAGGAATTGTTGATTTTGCCCCAAAGATTATAAAAAATTTTACTAATGAAATCATATCCATTCATTAAGTAATTTGCTATAGAACCTGCTAACAGCCAAGGCTAAACAATGTCCTAGATTTGACGCATATAACCTGGAATTTTTGTGACCTTCTTGTAAAATTCACGTAGGATCGATTGTCCGAACACATGAATTTTTGAACCATCAATAATAACACTAATGCTATGAACATCTGTTATTTCATTTGCAGACTAAAACTATACCCTCAAATATCTTTAATTCGTACTGAGGTTTTAATCACTCACTAGGTGTTTAATTCACTCGCTGAGAGGTTTATACACTCGCCAAGAGTAGTGCTCCAAATCGGGTCAGGTCAACCCGAAACCCGACCCAAAATTTTGGGCCAGTTCTGGTTCGGGTTAGAAAATTTTGACCCGAAAGTTTCGGGTCAGGTTCGGGTCGGGTTCGGGTTGATAATTAACCCGACCCGCCCAAATTTTTATATAGATTAGTTTTTTTTTCTTTAGGATAGCAGTTATCATTTAACCAATCAGGATGCAGGATCAGGTGTAATGCGAAATCGAACCGAAACAAGATTTTTTAAACAATTGTTCTAACTTAAAATTTTGACTATGAAACTATACTTTTTTTTAACAAAAAAAATTCCTTGCGAAATTTTGGGTTAGAGGGTAAGGGTCTCTAGTTATTGCATCTACCAAATGCTAATCCTATTCTTAGTCCGGGCGTTATTTGTTTTACCAGTACGATCACATGAATATATAATATGAAATGTGAGAGGTATGGTTTATGCTCGTCAAAGTTGATGTCCACTATTCTGATTTTTGCAAAATCTTTTTGGTAAAGGTAATGGTTTTCATTAAGTTATTTTTGGAATAATTGTGATATTTTTGTTAACATTTTGGCGTTTATGAATGTATGCGCAGTGTATGCATATATGTGCACGTGAGTGCGTGCGAACATATTATATAAATTTGTAATCATTGAAAATGGTTATTGGATTACGATTTTCTGATTAAATAATATTTAGTGGGATCATTATGATTACAATTTTTTAAGAACTATGATTTTTACCAGTACGATCACGTTGAATGTGTAACATGAAATATGAGAAAAAGCTAATTTTTGAAGAATCCTTTTTTAGTATGGGTAATAGTTTTCATTTTTCCAATTGGATAATTTTGATGGCACGGGATGACAATACGTACATGTGTGAGAAAAATTTTCGTAATTGTGTATAAATACATTGTAGATTGGTGAATACTGATCTTATTACGTACTTGTCAAAAATAATATTTATATGTTGTAATTGAAAATTGACTAATAGTGTGGGAAATTTTTTTTTGAAATTGTGCCTGTTTAGTATTGTTAATTAATGCATACGTGATCTGATTTGAAATGTGATCTTATATAGAGTACTGTAATAAATAATAATAAAATACTTTTATTACGATACATGAAACTGTTTATTTCTAATAAGGGAGTTACATAATCGATGTTTGATCGATTGTTATCAGTTATCGATACCGATAAAATATATTTGGCACTTTGCCTTTTGTAATCAGACTGTGAGAAAATTTAAAATATGAACATTTATAATGATCTGACCCACTTGTGAACGAAGTTACAAGGCGGGACATTATTGCGAGTCACCAGACTTTCTGTGTGACTGCAGATCATGGGTGGAATGGTATTTGAGTAACCTGATGATCTGCATCGATCTCTTTGTTCTGTGAGTTTTCTGCTCGACATAGTGTCCAGCTCAGTCGCAAGAACAAGCCAGTTCATTAGCCAGTTTTTTAGTAAGAAAAAAGGAGGATTTCCAAGTCTCAGAGAATTTCCTAATATTGATACTGTACTACCAGATGAAATTACTATATCATACTGGATAACTTTTGGGAATAGGCACATGTAACCGGCATTGGAGCAGAATTATTATACCAATTTTGTGGAGTGAACCAGATCACAAGTTTGAAGCTTTACAGATATTGGTTTTCTATACGTGATGTGAAATTGGACTTGGACTCGAAAAGGCCTTCTTTGTAATATTGAAGAATCATGAGGTATTGGGGTTCTTTGTGTGAACACCAACCACATTTGAAGCTTGGATCTTTGTGATAATTGAGACCAGAATGAGGAAAAGCTGTATGCAAGAACACTATGTTGGCCTCTCTGGACCTCAGTAGAATGGCCTTGGTAAAATTATCATGACGAAATGGAAAAGCATCAGCAGAGACATGGGTAATGCCATTGAAATAAAGGCCATTGGTGTCGGTTATCAGAATGGAATTGGAGTTGAAAAAGAAGGACACTAGGCATTTGTCTATTACCAAAAATCTGCTGGGAGATGTAATGCTAAAATTTCGATCTTCGTGATAATGTCTTGTGGCGAAGTAGAAAAAGCATTTGCAAAGGTATTTTTCAAGAATATTACTATGATGATAGAAAATACTGATGAAAGGTATAATGTTGGACATTGTGACGTAGAATAAATAGGAGTTGAAAAGGATGAAACATAAGCATTTATTTATGTTCAGAATTGGCGGATATGGTAATGCTATTGGGATAAAAGCTGCTTGTCTGTTATCGAAATGGAATTGGAGTTGGAAAAGAAGGACACAAGGCATTTGTGTATTACCAGAAATCTCCCAATATGTGTAGTGCTAAGAGCCTTGATCTTTGCAAAATTTGATTGGACCAGGGGAGATGAGAACATTTTGCAAGAACACTACGTGCCCCTCTGGATCCTAGTAAAATAGTCTTGTAGTGAAGTAGAAAAAGCATTGGCATTGGCAGATGTAAGTTACAAAGATATGGCAATAATAATAGGAAATGCTGCCAAAGGTATCATGTTAGATATAGTGATGTAAGGGAGATTGGAGTTGAAAATGATGAATATACAGCATTCATTTGGATCGAAATCAGCAAATATTGATAATGCTGTCAGAAATAAAAGCTATTAGTGTCTCGGATCATAATAGATTGGAATTGAAGAAGATGGGCATTTGTTGATTACCAAAAAGCTGCCAATATTTAAATTCAATCTTTGCAGTAAATTTTGGGGAAAGCAATAGCTAATGCTTTTGCAAGAACACTACGTTGACCTCTCTGGATCCTGGTAAAATTGTCCTGTGGTGAAGTAGAAAGGCAGAGCTGAGGTACTTTGCAAGAATGTTACAATAAGGGAAACACTGATGGAAGAAGATTTGATCTTTGTGATGAATTTCGGGGATCAGAGTGGGAAAGTAATAGCTAGTACACTTTGCAAGAATGCTATTTCAACCTTTCTGGATCTGGGGAAAATAGTCTTGTGGCATTTACGATCGAAATCAGCAGATAGAAATAATTATGTTGGAAATAATGTCGTTGGAGCCTGTTATCATAATGGAGTTGGAGTTGAAGATGGGCACAAGGCATTTGTTTGCTACCAAAAGCCCGCCAATATGAGTAGGGCTAAAAAAGTCATTTCATCGTGATAAATTTCAGGGATTAGAGGAGGGAGAAGCAATAGCATGTGCATCTTGCAAGAACACTTGTTGACCCCTCTGAATTTCAGAAAACCAGATTGGAACAAAGTAGATAAAGCATAGGTGTTACATAAATGGGAAATACCAACGGAAGGTATAACATTGAATTATCGTGATGAAAAGGAAATTAGAGTTAGAAAGGATGAATATGGAGCATATATTTACGATCAAAATCAGCAGATAGGGTGGTAATATCTAAATTTAAACTAGCGGGGCCTATTATCAAATGGAATTAGAGTTGAAAAAGATGGACGCAGGGCATTTGTTTACCACCAAGAAATCTGCTGAGGTTGGTGGCTGTAATAGAGTACCGTGAGATGTACAATAATCCAAGCATTGAAATAGGGAAAGAAATTGAGAAAGTTTTGAAAGGTGAAAAACGCATGAGAATATCGGATAAGTAAATCCAAGGCATACATTACAGATTTAGGACTTTCAGCAGCTCTAACTCGAATTAGAGAAGAAATAAATAGTATTAGGCCATATGTAATGCCTGAAGTTGATGGTAAGCCATTTACGCAAACAGCTGATATATAGTATTGAAGCCGTCACATCAGAGATTTCAACAGTAAAAGGGCATTTGAGCAAATCCTTTACCATTGGTCTTCCATTAGAAATTAGTTAGAGGAGAAGACCGGAAAAAAGAAGAAAAAAAAAAGGACAAACTGCATGTTTGGATAAAAGTAGGAATAAGGCACGGACACGTATCTTCATGGGTATAAGTGAGACGGGTGTGTACACCCACACCATTCTCAAATTAGGATTGAGTCGTATATGAGTATGTAGTAAAAAAAAAAAAAAGAAAGAAAGAGGGTTAGTAAAGCATATGAACATGTATGTTCATAGATGTGTACTCCGCATGGCCTTCAAGTTAAGGTAAACTAGATGGTAGATAGTTTAGATATGGATTTAGGATGGTTAGTAAAAAAAAAAAAAAAAAGAAACAAGACGAACCGCATGTTCGTATAAAAGTATATGTTCATGGGTATAAGTAAGATGGGTGTGTACACCCACACTATTTTCGAATTAGGATTGAGGCGTATATGAGTATATAGTATATAAAAAAAAAAAGAGTGTTAGTAAAGCATATGAATGCGTATGTTCATAGAGGTGTAGATTGAGGCAGGTGGTGTATCCCACACGGCCTTCAAGTTTAGGTGAACTAGATAGTAAATAGTATAGAAATAGGGTGGTTAGTAAAAAAAAACCTCCTCGAACGTGCATGTTCGTATAGAGGTTTAAACAAGCCATATGAACATGTATATTGGGTATAAATAGGTTAAAGGAAAATAAATGGTATATAGTAATGTACAGGTGTCAAAAAAAAAAAAAAAAAAGAGAATGTTAGATGAAGAACATGCATGTTCGTGTTAAAGCATAAAGGCATACAAGCATGTATGTCCATGAGGGTGTATATTGAGACAGGGGTGTAAGACCCACGCTGCTCTCAAACTGAAAAGTAATGATGTTAGGTGCTGTATATAGTACAGATGGATGGTCGGCCAAGAGGGCCCGAAAAAGAAAGAGAAGGAACACCAAGTTCGTGCAAAAATATAAGAGGTATGAACATTATGTTTATGTATATGCATAGTCGGGCAGGTGCGTACTTTAAACTTTGCCTAGATTAAGGTAAAGGATCTAGGAGAACTAGGATGTTTGCAGGACGTCACGGAAGATAGTTGATTTTTAAAAGGTAGTGGTATATAGGTATACCTCTTATATCTATGATTGTACATGTGTGTGTACAGTAAAGCAGGTGCATATACCCACATCGCACATAAGTACGGTTGTAAAGAAAAAAAAAAAAGGAAAAGAAGGAGGTAGTGGTATACAGGTATGGGTATGTTTCTTATACCAAGATTGTACGATCCTCGAAAACAATCCTATACGGTACTATGTTGTGCATAGAAGGACATGCCTGTAGGTAGAAAGGTTGGTTATGACTGTTGTGTGAGAGGAAGGGGCACATGACAAGACGAGCAATAATAATAACCCGCTTGTGAACGAAGTCACAAGGTGGGACATTATTGCGAGTCATCAGACTTTCTGTGTGACTACAGATCATGAACAGAATAGTATTTGAGTAACCTGCTGATCTGCATCGATTTTTTTGTTCTTTGAGTTTTCGCTCGACATGGTGTCTAGCTAACCCACCACCATTTCTGAAAAGAAAAAACAAAGAAGGATATGAGGAAGAAGAGAGGACTAAGGAAAGGGGCGGTACGCTACTACAAAGTCACTGGACTTTTATGGAAAAGAACAACAAAGAGGTTGAAGTATGATCCTCAAAAAGATCTGCTCATGTGACATCCTGCGGCTTGTTCTGCGACCCTATTCCCATACTGTACTATGTCATGCATAGAAGGACATGACTATAGGTAGGAAGGTTGGTCATAACTGTTGTGTGCGAGAAAGGGCACATGACGAGATGAGCAATAATAATATTTAAATCTGTAATTATTGAGACATATGATCATTTGCGTGTTAATGTCATAATAGATTTGTCATAATTCATAATTGATCTATCACTATGAATTAATATTTTTATTTAAAAAATCAACTTTCGTTTGTTATTTGCACTTTGCATCTTCAAGATTTAAATAATTGACTTCTGTTTGTCATACGCAATTTGTTTCTTTGAAATTAGATTGAGATATGGACAACATTAATAGTATGCGTTGAGTCACAGACTATGTATCACCAAAGGTAAGTTTTATAACAGTAAATCATGATATAAGATATAAAAAATTCAACGTGAACTAACTGAACCATAACCACATTTTGTGATTATTAGAATAAAGAGCAAGATTTGTATGAGAATTTGAGAATTTTTTACAGTAATTCTTAATATGAGCCACAATAATTTTGAACCTAAAACGTATTATATACCGAGTAACTTTATAATCCACAATAGAAATTGTGATAATTCTAATACATACTAATTTATCTTTTCATCATTACAGATATAAACCACAATGGCTTATCCATAATTACATGCTTGCACGTTGTAAGAGTGGTGAGTATTGGGTATACAGCTAAAAACCACCAACAACACCACTATCTAATCAAACTAATGCCCTTTAATCGTGCAAGACTCTTGAATCTTGAATTGGTATGCAAAAAGGATCGTGGTTGATTTGGTCCGGGTCTTGAAGTTCTTTTAGGGTCTTGTTGTGGCATGATCAAATGAAGATAAGTAAGTTGGCATGTCCAATTGGCTTCAATTTTTTTTTTTGACATATGTCCAATTGAAAATAGACATACGTTAAAAAAAAATTGAAACCAATTGGTATAATGACATGCCATCTCTGAAGATAAGTATCTTTGGATTTCTTGTAGATAATTCTTCGGTTGTTCAAATCTCACTCTATTTATATAATTCTTCTCTTTATTCTAGTTGCAAGGCTCTAACGCAATCGTTATATTATTAATGATCATCACGTGATTAAACACTTTGCAGATGATTAATCTAACAATGGAATGGATTGATTGTTCGATAAATCAGGTAATCAAAGGTTTAATCGATTTATGTTTTTATATAAAAGGTTATTAATTTGATCTTTCTTTCTTTAACTGGGCCAGACTAAATAGAGTTCAAAATGCTGGTTACAAAGTCACAACTAACAATACAAATTTACTTAGAATAATGAATATTTTAAGGGTAGAGTAAATTCAATAAGTAATTTATTCAACGGTTTTGGGTTAAAAGGAAACTTTCTTAGAGCTAATACATCTACACTTTTTCGAAGGTTAGAATTCAACTTGAGAATTGAAGAGAAAGGGGTCTTGTATACTTTCTCCCTGCTAGCAAGTGTTAGCTCTAGTAATTATCCCAAAAGATCCTTTAATTAATAATAACACCTCTCGATACATGAAATTCGTAATAAAGTCCAAATCCCATGACCTCACATTAGAGTCTCATGACATAATTTAGAGCTCTATTCCAACCCTAGTTACTCAGATCAAATTTATCGCTGCCTCAATCAAAGCTTTACTGTTATTAGGGTTAGATAGGGTTGATTTTAATTGGGTTTAATAGCGCATAATGGTGACTTTTGAACATAAGGTTCATTTTCGCCCCTCACAACATACGCAGTTTTTGATTAAATTATAGATATTAACCAATGCTGCCGCCTCAATCAAAGCTTTACTGTTATTAGGATTAGATAGAGTTGATTTTAATTGGGTTTAATAGCGCATAATGGTGACTTTTGGACATAAGGTTCATTTTTGCTCCTCACAACATACATAGTTTTTGATCAAATTATTGAAATTAACAGATGCTGATCGTACTGGTCCTGCGCGGCATCGCATGCTGCGCAGCTATCTTATGTTTAATGTAAAATCAAAACAAACAAAATAATTGGTCAATCAGGGGTGATGTGATGAATAATAATTTTTTTTACATCAAAGGTCACGGAATTTTTTCTTTCTTTTTTTTTTTTATGTTCACACCTAAGCTCATGCAATTTTTTTTTTATGATCACATTTTACATCTAAGGTCACACAAGTTTTTTTTATGTTCACATCTAAGGTAATGAAACGAAATTTTTTTTTATTCACATCTAAGGTCACGTAATTTTTTTTATTTACATCTAAGATCACGCAATTTTTTTTTATTCACATCTAAGGTCACGCATTTTTTTTTTATTTACATCTAAGGCCAAAATTTTAATTTTTTTAAAACTTTAACATGTTGGGCTTAAAAATTCGGGTCGGGTTCGAGTCGAGTCGGGTCGGGTTAGGGTCGGGTCGGGTTGAAGTGCTAACCCGAAAGTTTTCAACCGATCTGAACTGACCTGTTCGGAGCACTAGTCAAGAGTCTATAACCCGTAACAGCAGTTGAGGGTTAAAATCACCCAACTTTGCCCTATGCCAAAATAAGAAATACATAAAATAATAAATAATAATATAATACTATGACACTGTCAATCGTAGAACACCTATCGGATATATCTGGGTGATTGTTGCAAATCGTTAGGCAATGTCAGATCGATATTAAAAAAGATAGAAACTGGGAAGATATAATAATGAACAAAAAATTAACTTTACATAGACTAATTTATTTCTGTTATGAAAGAAATGAATAATAGTCTTATGCTTCATCAAAATCATCATGGGTTTTGTTATTTATTATTGGTTTCATCATGCGTCATAGGTTCATGTATCATGTGTTTCGTCATGCGTAGTGGGTTTCGTCATACGTCATGGGTTTCGTCATGCGTTATGGGTTTCGTCATTCGTCAATTCTTCATTTTGAAGTTGCCTGACGAAATGGTTTCGTCATGCGTCAATGACGCAGGTTGCGTCATGCGTCAGGCATCATTAGAATGGGCATCAAAATTTTGGCAGAAATTAGTAAAAGTAATATAAAGTTATTTTACTTTCAAAAGCATTCATATTCTTAATTAATTATATACACATTTAATTAATGAAGATGAATAATTAATTTTAATAATATTTATGCGACATTAACTAAATAAACTTTGATCAATTATTTTTAATTTTGGCAAGTATGCATAATAATGTTTATTTACAATTGGGCATATCGGCTGATTTTGTTTTGACCCCAAAATCAACCAATCATAATTGAGGATTTTCAAAAAATTTAACGCTTAAAATTTTTATGAAGCAGATTTTTATAAAAACGGTCTTTTTAACAAACTTTGTACTTCTAATTAAACATGTAGAAAATTATGAGATTTACATGTTTTATTATAAGCCAAAAGCAGGTTAAAAAGGCCGTTTTTTAAAAAATTTGCTTCCGAATTCACCCTTGGTAGTTACCAACCAATCAAACAATGATGAACCAATCCTAAAACAC
The DNA here is from genome assembly GCA_003550325.1 of Gigaspora rosea. Classification (NCBI taxonomy): domain Eukaryota; kingdom Fungi; phylum Glomeromycota; class Glomeromycetes; order Diversisporales; family Gigasporaceae; genus Gigaspora; species Gigaspora rosea. The sequence goes on along the minus strand of QKWP01001666.1, from coordinate 60,223 downwards.
CCGAATATATCAACAAACAGTAAAAGTACATCTTTCTACAACTTAGCATAGCTGTTTTATTTAAATTTTTTGGTTTTTTATCTTGTCTAGGCGCTAAAAAAGCACTTTAATCAGTTGTATGAGTGCTTCGTTTGTTACTTTTTCGACGTTACTTAGAAGCAAAAATTTGTGTAACTTTTGGTCTAAAAAAGGCCCAAAAATCAAAATCGGCCGATATGGTTATTTTTATCTTCACGGAACTAAGATTGAAAAGGATGAATATAAAGCGTTCACACATTTCTAAGAATCTGCTCATATGGGAATACTGAAGGAATTAATAGTCTTGGTTATTGTTATCAATCTGCTAATATGGGGAATACTGAAGGAACTAATAGTCTTGGTTATTGTTATCAATATAGGATAGGTGTTGAAAAGGCTGAGAATCAGGCATTCATTTTCTACCAAAAATCAGCTGACATGGATAATTCTAACGGAATGTATCAAGTTGGTTATTGTTATTATTTAGGAATTGGAGTTGAAATTGACAAGTATAAAGCGTTTACATCTTATCTGAAATCTGCCGAGGCTGGTAATTCCATGGGAATTTGAAAACTGCTATTTGTTATGGAATTGGCGTGAAGAAGGATGTGGATAAATTTTTGAAATGGAACAAGAAGTAAGTTAATTTTTAATTTTTTTTTATTTGTAATTTCATTATTTGAAAATTTGAATCTTTTATACAATTTTAATTATTAGGGAGTAAGTCTAAAGTGCATCCATTAATCTATATAATCAATTCATAAATATTATTGTTTATTATTTTAGCCAGTAAGTATAAAGAAAATTTGATAATTTTACGAAATATATATAGCAAAACAAGTTAATAAAACAAGAACATAAATACTTATTTACAATTACTTACAAATCATTTCATCGCATTAATCATTTCAGTCAGCATGTGAGTACATATAAAGAACATTTAATAATTTTACGGAATAAAAACAGCAAAACAAGTTCACAAAATAAGAACATAAATACTTATTTACAAATCATTTCATTCGCATTGATCATTCATTCAGCATGTGAGTATAAATAACATTTAATAATTTAATGGAATACTGGAATAGAAACAGAAAAAAAGTTCACAAAATAAGAACATAAATGCTTATTTACCGTCATGTACAAATCATTTCATTCGCATTAATTTAGCTAGTGAGTATAAAGAACATTTAATAATTTCTAGAAATAAAAACAGCAAACAAGTTCACAAAACAAGAATATAAATACTTATTTACCGTTACATACAAATCATTTTATTCGCATTAATTTAATTAGTGAGTATAAAGAACATTTAATAATTTTACGAATAAAAACAGCAAAACAAGTTCACAAAACAAGAATATAACTAGTGAGTATAAAGAACATTTAATAATTTTAAGGAATAAAAATGCAAAACAAAGTTCACAAAGAATATAAATACTTATTTACTATTACGCACAAATCATTTAATTTGCATTAATTTAGTCGGTGAGTATAAAGAACGTTTAATAATTTTTACGAAATAAAAACAGCAAAACAAGTTCACAAAACAAGAACATAAATACTTATTCACCATTATGCACAAATCATTTCATTCGCATTAATAATTTAATTCAGTGAGTGAGTATAAAGATCATTACGAAATAAACAATTTCACAAACAAGAAAATGAATAAATCATCCATTCCTATAAATTATATCATTCAGCGAGTGAGTATAAAGGACATTTAATGTTCTAGAAATAAAAGCAGCAAAGCAAGTTCACGAAACAAGAACATAAATACTTATTTACCAATATATACAAATCATTTCATTCGCATTAATCATTTTATTCAGCACGTAAGTACAGTAGAATGAAAATTTAATAATTTACGAAATAAAAACAGCAAAACAAGTTCACAAAAAAGAGAATAGATACTTATTTACTATTACGTACAAACTATTTCATCCAGGATGTGGAGTATAAAGAACATTTAATAATTTTACGAAATAAAAACAGCAAATAAATACTTATTTACTATTATGTACAAATTATTTCAGTGAGTATAAAGAAATAAAACCAGTAAAACGAGTTCATAAAACAAGAACATAAATGTTTACAGTATTTATCATTATGTACAAATCATTACTTTAGTCGGTAAGTATAAAATTATTTACATCCGATATAAAGTTAAAATTGCAGATGCGAAATAAAACTTTATATGGGATATGTGCTCATTGTAATGAAGACAACACGAATAAAGCATGATATTGGTATCTATCATGCAACCCTGACATAAAAACAAGGTGGACAAATGGAAATAATGATATTGATGATTGCATGAAAGAATTCCAATTTAGAGGCCTTGCATATGAAAGTGCAATTGAATGGATTCCATTTAATAGATTTGGCTCTGTGTTTTCAGCGACCTGGTTGGATGGTATACGAAAAGTTGATGGTGATAATTACAATTATGTAAGGGCGCGTGAACCATTCAGCATCGTTGCACTCAAAACATTGCAAGTTCTGAGGAAAACAAATTCGATTTTTTAAAAAGTCAAGTTAATTTATTGCTTTTATAATATATCTAATAGTTTATTGAACTAATTCATCGTTTAAAATTTAAGTTTAAAAATTTTATGGAATGTAAATTAAATTTTACTAAACTCGCAATATATGGAATAACTAAAAATACAGAAACCAATGAATACTTGATGGTATTTCAGTATGCTAATAAAGGGAGTCTTTATAAATATTTAAGAGAAAATTTTAGTAAATTATATGGCAAATTAAATTACAAATACTGCAAGATATTTCTCTTGAATTTTCTAATATTCACAACTTTGTAGAATATATTCATGCTGATTTTCATAGCGGTAACATTTTGAAAGACCAATGCACTAATAAAAATATACAATCTTATACCGCAGATCTAGGATTGTTTAGAAAGAAAGATGATTATATTTCGAAGGGAGATATTTTTGGAGTCATGCCCTATGTTGCACCTGAAGTTTTATCAGGCAAAGAGCAGTTTAAACAAGCAGCAGATATTTATGGATTTGGTATTATTATGGTAGAAATGTCAACTGGACAAAGGCCTTTTGACGGTTATCAATTTAATGAAGAGCTTGCAGTAAAGATTTGTACTGGATTGCGTCCAGAGTTTGCTTTCGGAACTCCTGACTGCTATGTCGAATTAGTAAATAAATGTATGAATTCAGATCCACAAGAACGGCTTAGTGCGTGGCATATTTATGATAAAATTAGTGATTGGCTTAATGAGTTAGCTTGAAACGATGAAAATGAAAACAAAAAACAGTTCTTAAATGCAGATCAAATCATTAAAAAATTGCCAATTATTCCTCAAAACCATCCAGATCATATGTTCACTAGCAAAATTATTAGCACACAAAAAATAGCCAATTCAATTAAAGGTATTAATTAATAATTATTTGAAAATAAATATTATGCAATAAATAATTAACATAATTAATATTTTCAAAAAGAATTGTCATCAATAAGTAAACCTATTGGACCTGTTGATATTCCTACCGAGTAAGTACGTACTACATGTTAAATTTGCTTATAAATATACAATTTTATTATTCACTTTATTTTAAAGTTTAGATATTGAATAATTTCTTTAACGTTATAATATTTCTCGATGCAATTGAAGATATTATTTTAAATTAAAAATTAATTAATATTGTTAATTTTATTGCTTGATAACAAATAAGATTAATAAAATATTATGAACTTGAATAGCTTCATTTAATATATTCTTTAATATTTTTATCTCTAATTAGCAAAATGAAGTATTCATAAATAATATAAAACAAACGTTTTCAATAAATTCTTGAACCTTTTTGAAAGGTAAAAAAAAAATTTTTTTTTTTAGAATTTTTGATTTTTTCGCATATGCGATACACCGCACCCTATAAGATCTGGTGTAACGTTAATAAATTAATTCGTTAGTTTAGGGTTAGGGTGAGGGAGAGGAATAGGGTTAGGGTAGGGCGATTTAGCAGAAAGATGCTAATCAAAAATTTCGAGAGGAATTTTTTTTGTTAGGGCATGAGAGATGATTTCATAGGTAAAATTTCGTGCTATAGCCGATTTTTGAAAAAAAATCGTAATCGCTTCGATTTCACATTACACCTGATCCTGCATTCTAATTGGTTGATCAAGGGTGGCGATACATATAAAACCCTTTTTTTTTGAAAAATTGGGTCTGCGGGTTATGTAAAGCGAAAATTTAACTTTTGCATGGCCTAAGTTGACTTATCAAATGCGAATGCTAATATAGCCAATTTTGCAGTTATATTGTGAACAGCTCTGGAAAGGCAAACCATTTTCTCACCAAACTCACCTGCCCACAGCAGTGTTGGAAATCTTATGTTTTCATGTTCTTATGAGAATATACCTTTAGATTTGAGAACATTTGATGTTTTGTAAATGTTCTCTGAAAAAAATTTGAGAACATAATAATCGAAAAATATGTTCTCTATATAAGTATAATATAAGTGCATAATGCCAGATGTAAATAAAATTAGAAATCGAGTCAAGTTCCGAAAATCATCTGAAAAGAATATAAGAAATTTAAAGAAATAGTGATATAAGTAAATTTTATTGCGGAGAACACAAATAAATTTTCTGAGAACATTAAATTAAATAAAGTTGTTCTCATGAGAACATAAATCTCAAAACAGATGCCCAACACTGGATACACATGCTACTATAATCATCATCATCACAAATTGAATAAATGAATATAAGAAATCAAATAAGAAATGCCAAAAATTTTTAAATTTTGGGATTGTTTATTATATTGATATGTAGAAAAATGTAAAAATTAATGCCTGAGCGACCTATTTCTATAGTAATTTTGAAGAAAAAAGATGTGTTGTATGTCGCTGATTTGTTATTATAATAGTAGCTTACTTGGCTAACTTATCTATTTCACGATTAATTAAAAATTTACCTTCATCAATTGTGTGAAATGCTTGAGAACACCTTAAATCAATTTCATATCATTGACTTGGTCGATCGATAGTTTAAGCCTCGACTAACACAAAGATAATTTATATATTATTAATTCCTAAGAACAAATAAAAAAATTTTTGTTTATGATTTGGACCCGGGATGAAAACTAAAAATATTTTAAATAAAGAAAATAAAAACTCAAAAATAATTAACGTACCAAAAAGATAATTACTTACTTAAACACATCTCATTTTAACTTATTTAATTTGTTTGTAAGATCCTTAATGTTCAATTCTTTCAATTCACAATAAATCATAATTTATAAACAATTAAAATGATTTATTATAAATCATAAATGCGAATAAATTACGTAGTAACTTCAATAAATTTGCTTTTATAAAAATGACATCGAAATCTGTTTGAATATGTACATTTTATTTTTTTAATATATCTTCAGACTCAGTTAATTCCGATAAAATTTTTTTGTCATTTTGCCATTCTATTAGGATTTCGCAGATTTCTATAGCTGATGGGCGGTTTTTTTGTTCTATTTCCCAGCATTTTTTCATTAAAATTTAGATAGCATTGTGGTATAATTCTCTATAATATTTGGTCGTAAATTTCTCGCCATACCAAATTCCTGATTATAACTTACGGGTTGTCCATATAAAATTTCTCACATAATTATTCAAAATGAATAAATATCTGATGCTGTTGTATATTGTTCTCCGTCCATAATTTCTGGTGCTATATATGGTACAATGCTCTACTAGCTGTTATTGAAAGTCCCGAGTCTGCAATGTATTCGTTATGTAAATTATCTTGTAAAATGTTTCCACTATGTAAATCTCAATGAATAGGCCCTTGAAAATGAATCATGTGAAATAATGCAATAAAGTTAATTTATCCGTCCATTTCATTCGTAACATAGAACGAAGATTTTAACGTAAGGATCCTATTTCAGCATACTCTAAAACAAGCATATAATCTTCGGAAGATTCATTTTTTGATATTCCATAACACTTTAGAAATGAAGGATGCTTAGAACAAATACAGTCAGACCTCGATATAATCACCAGGTTGGGAAACAATATTTTGGGGATTATAAAAAATTGTGACTATATAAAGGTCAAAATTCATATTTTTTGGTAAAGCTTTGTCAACTAAATTGTCTCATCATAACCATAATTTGGTTTTTCTTTAACAACTTTATTATCTAAATCTGATTCAATATTATTGTTTTGGCCTTCTTCTCTAAAATCTCATGATTAAATCAAAACTTTCTTCCAAATCTAAAAGCTTATATAACTCTATAACCAATTATGCGCAAAATTTTCGAGAGGCAGTGCGATCAGAGAAATAAATCGGCGCCGTAGGCGCAGCGTGCATAGATTTAAATTTGCGCATATATCGGGGCTCTCCATATATATATAATCGCGCATATAAATTTTTTTTTTGTGCAATTTTTTTTTTGCGTTTGCGCCATAAAAATTTTTTGAATTTATAACACTGAATGCGATTATTAAAATTCAGGTCAGCGGGCATAATTCTGGTAAGCTATCACAATTCTGATCAACATGCCCAATACTGCAGGCTGCATAATAGATTCGAAAATGCACGACTTGCCCATCCCTAGATATCGTTAACGATAAATCATATCAATCATCTGGGCTAATTTTTTCAGTTGGACCTTTTTTTTTGGCCACTAAAACTTATAAAATTTGACCAAAGATCCCTTAAATGATTAATTTTTTATTAGATATTAGACAGTCAATTGACATGTACGTTACTAAAAGGTACCCAAATTTAAAAATTACATATAAGGATTTGCGTCTAACCGATTACCCCACCCCTTAACCGATTACTTTTTTGTGATAGCATGTGATTTGATATAGAGAATTTTTATCAATCAATCAATAAAAAGCCGATTGTGTTTACATTTATTAATGATATCATTATTACGTATAATGTTATTAATACCGTTGATATTAATATTATAATGTAAATTTTATTTTGATATTACTAATACATCGATTACACGATATCCACGGCACTATATTAATTAGTTAGCAACATATTTTTTTTGAAAATATCAATATGAATATGGCTAAATATTAATTTATTATTTAGTATGGACTATCAAATTCTATTGTAACAACAAATACTAGTATAATAGTAAGTTCCATAGATGGATCATTGTATTCAATTTCGGATTTTTTAGGATAATTATGAATTTCTATTGAATTATATTTCACTTTGCCGTTTGCCATTTCAAGTGTAAAGCGAATGTGTAATTAAGATACATAGTAGTGTGAAAAGCTTCAACGATAAATTTAGAATATTTGATTAATAATAAACTCTATGAAAATGACGTAATATATAAGTAATTAATGGTTAATACATATCAACAAACTTACAAAAATCAATTCATTATTCAAATATTATAACCAAAAAATTATGTATTAATTAATTATATAAAACTGTTACTAAGTTAATTCAAACAATTATTATCTTATGTTGACCATATTCTTATATTTAAATTATATGAGTAATTACGGTATAAGTTGTACTGTAAAATCATCAAAATTAACTTTAATATCAATGTCAAATGACTATCTAACCCCGACTAGTTGGTTAATACCCTTTAAATTTTGGGGTACTGAAAAAATTAGCCCGAACATTTACTTTAAGCAACCAATGAAAGTCAATGATTTTCAGCCGATTTTCCACTATATTGAATATTTCTTATGAGTTTACGGAATATTTCGGAATATGCGTATTCCTATGCGAATCAAATTTGAAAAAAATCCAGAATTTGCATATCACTATTCATACCATACAGATCTTCTGTAAATGAAATATAGTGATTGGAAAGAATATTAACTTTAAAACGTTTTTCACTTCTAAATTGATTTCTTTTTCTCATTGATTAGTTCATAATAGTAAGTGATTTGAAATAAACTATTTCTTCATATTTATACTAATTTAGTATATAATTATAGTCTAAAATAAAGAAAAATTTTCATGGCTTCGTAAGTTTGAATATAATAAGATTATGATTATCTGTAATTTAAACCAAGATTCTTGATATATTTTAAGGGAGTAATAGATAAATTAATGTTTAAATTTACACTATTACATATTTGTTGATATTATTAGGTTACTGCTTATATAGTACTCAAGATACTATTCAAGATATTTAATTTTAAAATGAATAGTACTGTTGAACCTCCCAAAATCGATCCTGCCACCAAAAAATCGATAACTGTCAAATCTGATAAAAATTACTATACCAAGTCTGTACCTGATATATAAATCTAATAGTTTATAATGTTTTAAAATCCGATAACCTCTCGATACTGATACAAAACCTGTCCACCATACATATCAGGTTTGGGAGGTTTAACAGTATATGTATGTATTGTGTAAAGAACCAAGTGATATATAAGGCGGTTATATTATAACCAGTTTTATTTATAGGATATTATTCTCGAGAGATAAAGCAAGAAGCGACCAATAGTAAATCTAAGCCAATAAAAATTTGATATTTAGTATGCTATATATCTTTATAATATAATTCAAAGATTATGGTCCTGCTCAATTAGACCGTATAATTTGCTTTATAACATACAAATTATGCAATTTGCATAAATTAAATAAGCTGGTTTTGGGTCAATATCCCGAGAATCAAAATATGCCATTTTGCTTAAATTAAACATTCCGATGTACTAAATCCCAAAAGAACAAAATTCCGAAGGGATAATAGCCCGAAATCTAAACCCCGAAAATAAAGAAAGCCAAAAAATAATAATAGAACAGGGTGAAATCCACGTTTTATTATGATTTTAATTATATAAAAGCGGATCTCACCCTCATGTGATGATCATAGCAGATTAACGTATAGTACAGAACAAACCGAATGTTTTGCTATATTTGAATATGCGGTGTTCTCTTATACAGTAATATAAATAATACAAATTTGGTTAAGATTTTTTTATTTATGTTTCTGTTAGAATATTCCCCTGTTAGGTTCATGATCCATAATCGACAAAACATTTGCCATAAATACTCTTTTTTGGTAAGATCTACCATTATGAATTAGGAAAAAAATTTGTGGTGTTTTTATATACTCTATTACTCTACTCTATTACTCTACTTTTATACTCTTTATCAAAATTCGATACTCTTTATCATGTATAAATTACTCTGGAGTACCCCCACCCACCCATCTTACGAATTTGAGTTAAATATATAGTTTTTCTTTTCGAATAAGCAGCCACATTATTTTGGCTATTTTTTTTTCGGTAAAAGCCACATTATTTTGGCTTATACTATTTTTTTTTTAATTAAATTAAAAAAAATAAGATTTTTGAATTTAAATTAAAAAAGAAATAAGGTTTTTGAATAACTGCACTATTATGGTTAAGGACAAATCCCGCTAATATTGTATATACTATTTTCTCTACTTTTTTTAATTTTTAATAAAAAAAAAGGTATTTTAAAACAACTGCCACTATAATTGCTTAGACAAATGTAACTCCAATATGTATCAGTAATAATGTGTATACTTTTTTTCTTTTTTTGACAAATAGAAAAAACTTTTTATTTTTATATTATCATCGCTAACTAACTAATAATATGGCTTAGACTAAATGCTATTTGACATAACATATATACTGATGCAAAATATTTTCAGACAGCTACACCACTATGTCTTAGCATATATGCTCATTGCAATCAGTATGTACGATGTACATAAAGGTGGCTGTAGAACCAAATATAATAAATTTTTAACTTATAGTACAGAACAAACTGAATGTTTTACTATATTCGAAAAATATGTGGTGTTCTCATATAACAGTAATATAAATAATACAAAATTGGTTAAGATTTTTTATTTAATTTTTATTAGAATATTCTCCTGTTAAATTCATGTCCAATAATTGACAAAACATTTACTATAAATCCTCTTTTTTGGTAAAATCCACTATTATGAATTAGGAAAAAAATTCATGGTGTTTTATATACTCTATTACTATACTATTTCCCATTCTTAATTATACTATTTATTTTAGTTAAAAAAGAAAAAATTTTTTGAATAACTGCACTATTATGGTTAAGGATAAATGCCACTATACTTTTTTCACTTTTTGAAAAAAAGAGATTTTAAGGCAACTGCCACTATAATAGCTTAGACAAATGTAACTGCGATACGTGTCAGTAATAATGTGTATACTTTTTTTCTTTTTTTGATAAAAACAAGTTTTTTATTTTTACATAGTCATCACTAACTAACTAATCATATAGCTTAAAGTTATTTGATATAACATGTATGCTGATACAAAATATTTTTGGATAGCTGCCACCACTGTGTCTTAGCAAATGTACCTGTTGCAATTAGTATGTACCAGGGATGATAATATGTTGTGTTTTACAAAATATTACAAAAATCACATAATTTTGTAAAAATCACAAAATTTGTATAGTTCCGCCACAAAATTTCACAAAATTCAATAGATTGGCATGTTTTCACATAGTTCTACCACAAAATTTCGCAAAATTCAATAGATTGGCATGTTTTCACATAATTTCATGGAAGGTCCCCAAAATTTCTGGTTAGAATGCATTAGAATTCTGGTTGGTAGGCCCGAATTTTGCCCAAAATCACTAAAAATTTTACTAATAAAATCATAGCTGTTTACTAAGTAAAAAGTGCTAGCTGATAATTTTGCTATAGAACTTACTAACTAGTAGGGCTATATTCCAACCTAAACAATTATCTATGATGCATTTTAACCGGGTTTGAATTATTATTATTATAGAAATTTTTTATATAGAACTATGAGGGTTTTTATATATTTTATATAGCAATAGCCTTTTTCATTCTTTATATAGAACTTTTTACAGTACAAATAAAAAATATTTTAGCAAAATTTTATAAAATTCAAATTAACTCTCAAAATCGCTTCAAATTGATACAAAAAATCACAAAATTTACTTTATCCTGCCACAAAATTTAGATTATTCCACTACAAAAAATCATCGTTCCTGGTATGTACGATATACATAAAGATCACTGTCAATCTAAATATAATAAATTTTTTTAAATCGTTAAATAATAAATATAGAAATCTGTATAAATATTATCTTTTTTGGAATAATACCTGATCACTACAAATTATTTATTTTTTTTCTTAGCATAAGCTTATGACAAATACTATATACTCTAATATTATTAATATAATAAGCATACAAATTCCTTTTTTGAAAAAAAATTAGTTTCAAAGAACTTCTATCAATATATCTTAAGATAAATGCCGCTACAAAATAATATCAGCACATATGCATATGTACGTAAGGATTATTGTTGATCGATAAATCTTTAATAAATTAGTAAATATTAAATACAGAAATCAATATTGCAATATACTAAAATCTGGTTATTTGTTAAAAAAAATAAAGATAAACTTTTTTTTTCTTATTTATTAATACCTTATAATTTATTTTAATACCTTATAATAAAACCATAACAACTTTCTAATACAGTATAGTCTTTTTTAAATTTGTGTAAGTTAGAAATTTTTGGCCGAAATTTAATATTAACCAATCGACCATTGGCTGTTTGCCAACCAATTCATATAGAATATGGATTGAATAATTGAATCCAGATTCGTCCAGATTCAAGTTATATACAAAGCAGTGTTCTTGTTCGATTTGAATGGCCTTTAATTAAAGAATAGGATCAAGGTACTACCTTTGTTAACTCTTGTAAATGATTAATACTGCAGTATAAGTGAAGCTACTATAATTTAAACTTATTAAATTTAAGAATAGTTTTTTGTCTTATTATAAATTTTCATCATTACGTCTAATTTGCAGACCATATCAAACATTTAATTTTATATTTTAGAATATAATTTTATTATTTTACGGTTTCTATTGAACTCGTGGGTACAGGAAAATAGAAGTTAGTGGCTAGTTATATTATTATAAATTCTGCCATAGTATTCACACTCTATTTCAGTATCATAGTTCACGATTGAGCCAGTTTTTATTAGAATTATTGTAATTTTTATCATGATTTTTTATAGAAAATTCTATTACAAAATTTGTTCACTATACCAGTAATTGCAATATATAGTGGGTTAGTTTGATTAGTATAAGCTAACTATAAAAAGTTTATGAATGCAAATTTTAAAATAAGTGTTGCAAAGAGCAAACCTTATATTGCTATATTAGTTTTAGCATACTGATTACCTTTTGAACATAACCATAATTTTATTGGTTGGTAGATCGACATAAAACTACAAGTCACTGAGATAATTAGTTGATTATCAGATAATCTGGGCAGCGAAAAATACGGACCAAAAATTCTAGAAATTAATTATTTAAATATTTGGTAAATGTAAATTTTTTTGATATTTGCTAATATCTTCACTATTTTTTATTAATCATATACTTTATCTATAGCAGAGCATTTGTCATATTCTTGCACTTGTTCTTGTACTTACACCTTTTTTGAACTTGAGACCATTATTCAAAACGTTTTCAAATTCATGAACTTTTTTAGTCCAAAATAGTTTGTAAATATTAAGCAATCCAGCAACAAAAGTAATTTTGGAAAATTCACATTTCACAATTTTGTATTGTTCAAGGGCGTAATAAGGGCACTAAAAAATGGTATAATAATTACTCGAATATTATAATAATTACTCAACTATAATAATAGTCATAATTTTTTACATATTTCTGTTAATATTCCTACATTAAGGTCACATTTTCGGATACAACCAATCAAAAATGTTAAAGTAAATAGACTCAGAATTGAAGTATATAGATAGATTAGATATTAATTATATTTATTTTATATTATATAAATATGGAATAAAATGCACATGANTCGTTGCAAGCCAAATTGTATTTGAAGCATAAGATTTTTTATTTGACATAAAAATCGATTTGACTTTTTCGCGAAATTCTTCATCAGTAATTTTTTTTGAAACTAAAGAACATATTTCTGAAATATGATTCAATTTTGATCCTAAATTTGGTACCAAGAGATTGAGTTCGTCTAATAAGAGCCTTATTCTGCTGAAAAAGTTTTTGAATTTTTTTTTCTAACGTTATATTTGACTCTTTTAAAGATTGATAACTTGCATTAGGCTTATAAAGATTTTGTGTAAGGTAATCATACATTTTTTGTTGTAAATATGGTGAAATTATGTTTCCCATACTTGGGTCTTTCGGATATCGCATAATTGAGACAAGATTGATCGCTGGTAATAGATCCTTTTCAGGTAATTCTTGTATCATTAAAGTTAAACGAGTTCACCGTAAATGTTCTTTATGTACAGTTATTGCTTTATCAGTTGAAATCTCTTCATTAGTGGTGAATACTTCGTTGGTGGATAGTTCATTGGTGGATACTTCATTGGTGGATACTTCATTAACAGATGCAGATTGTTCTTTTAATACCTTATTTCTTTGATGTTTTTCAAGACGTATTCTATTGGCATTTTTTAATTGAAATCGACGTTTATTTGATCTAAATACCCATTGTAGATTATGAAATATTTAAATAGATGTACAGCCCTTGAAATCGGTTATTCTAAACCCAAATTTTGCACAAATCAAGGTTAAGTCTCAAAGAATAAAGTTACGAGGCCAAATAAGTCTTTCTATTAAAAAATAAAAGACAGTTACCTAAAGAATTTTTTAAGTGAACGAAGTAAAGACTGCATGTAATAAAGACCGGAAAAAATGGAATTCCCGTAGAAAATGTAAAAACAAGCTTCGTAACTTTGTAAATGTGATAACAATGAACAAATTAACATGAAAAATTTTTGATTAAAATAAAAGATGCGACCTGTGCGTCTAAAAAAGTGGAACACGGTTTTATATGTAAAATCGATTACATCAATGATCACTAAAAAAATCAGTTCTAATTAAATTTTCTAAGTGACCACATATAGTTTTGATTTACATAGTATATCGCACACCCCATTGCAACATGAGCCCCTTTGTGGCCAAGGCTGCTACTTTATTTCTCATATAAAACGATCATCTTGTAGTCCTTCAGAGCTTTTACCTGCCAAATAAAACAGTTAATGGATGCTACACATCCACCAACTGTATAATATATTATAATTAACATTATAGCATTAATTTTCGGAGGGGTTATCACCTCATTTTTCTTATAGATTAAATAATATTTTTAATTTAATTGACCGTATTTCCCTTTATCTATGTATTGTTTTGTGTTATCAGATATGCTTATACTATTTATTACCAATTATGATTGTACTTAACACTGTTATTTCATATGTTGTTATCCTTTTATACCCAGCTTCTATTTACATATAGGCTATCTAGCATATTAGTTTCGATTTTTAAATTCAATTAATTATCATAGTAATAATACAGGATAAAAATCAGTTACTGCAATCAAAGATGCCTACTGTTACATAAAAAAAAATAATAATTATGCGCCTTTTGAAATAAAATAAAACAATCGACACATAATAAATAAGCAAACCTACGTCCGTATTATTTCACCAATAACTGCTTTATAGAAAATTTAGTTCATAAATAATTAAATTACAGACAAGGTTTTACAAACGATTAATTCACAGACAAATTCATTTTGTATACAATATAAACCTATGCTTAACTTTAACAACAATGTCTGGAATTAATTTGCCTGCGAAATTTGCTGTTGGTGAAATAACTTTTATGAAACGGGCTTGTCTGTAAATTAATCGACTGCAAAAAACCTTGCCTGAGGTTAATTCTCTACGAATTAAGTTTTTTTTTTTTTTGTAAAGTTATTATTGTGAGTTGACCGAAACTGAGTGAACCTGATACCATTAAATAAAATATTAAATAAAAAACTCAATAAAATCGGATTAATGTATCTAAATAAATTGAAATAAACGAAATTTGAATCTTAAAGTCGATCTGTTCATCATCTCAAAGTAACACGAATATCAAATCCTGTATGCTCATAATAATATAATAGTATGTTACGCGCATTAACATGTGAAATTATAGATTTTTAACGTCCAATCAAAAGCAAGATTTTGTTTACACGCCATTCTAGATGGCTTGGAAACCATACACTTCGTTATGCAAACATGGTATTTCATATTTGGGGAATGGACAAGGAAAACTACCATTCAACATTTTATAGCCAATTTGGATGTCTTTATTTTTTTAATTAAATTTTTGGTTCTTATTTGTATATTGTAAATTTTTTCAGAATTTATAATAAATATTAATAAATTATTTGAAAATATAATGCTCTAAAATTAGTACAATAACCAATTAGAAGATTGTGAATTCAAATTTATGATTTAACCATTTTGTAATAACAGGTTTGCAAATTATGGATTTGATACTTGATGTTAATTAGCTATTTTTGTTAAAATCTATGTAAATTTATCGCATAAAATACGTATATTTATCGCGTAAAGATGAAATTTTTTTAGTAACGATAACAAAACATAATTTCATTAGGATGGATTATTAGGGATCTGACCATCTGTTAATGCAGAAAATTATAATTAGTTTGAGTATACAGATATTTAGCCTTTATTCCCCATAAAATTTCACTTACCCTCGAAATTAATACCACATTTGACAGCAACACCAATTTTCATTGTATCAATGCGTGTTTGATTAATTCCCGCCTGAGCAAGTATTTGTAATGCGAGAGTATTGTTTTTAAGAAAATTGCCAAAAGTATTAATTATGTCCTTATTACACTGTGTACAGACTTGTCCTGGGTCAGCAACGGCAATAGTATCTATAATATTATTACCGGTGATATTAAACGGAGAGTCAGGTAAATTTAAGGTGATATTTAAAGTTTCGTGTATGCAGAATGTATTGTTATCTTTAAAGCATATTGAATCTCTCAATGGAGAATAGAAAATGGTAACGACAAATATCAATCCCACAAATGTGTTATTGCTAGTTAGATCGGTTGTACATCCATTTAATATATCCTGAATTGAACTTTGAACAAAGTCATCAGAGCATTTGGGTGCTGAACAGATACCATTGGAGAATTGATCAATTGGATCAAGATAATTTAAAATTTCTTTGGGATTTTTTTTAATATTTTCAATTTCAGGAATTATCGGTAAAAGTAGTACAAGAGCAGTAATTGGAACGCATGCTAGAAATTCAGGACTAGTAAAAATCTTAAGCAATGCGGGTTGGCAGGTATCTGTTATATTACCAACTAAATCGTCCAGATTGATTGTTGGGGAATTTGGAGTGACATTTGATGGGATAGTGGACCCTACGCCTATCAATGCGAGGAGTACAATAATAGTCAAAAATTTCTTCAACAACATTTTCAATATGAAAATAAAATTTATTGTCTGAAAAAAAAAAATATAGAAAGTGTTGTGAAAGTTCTTTTGATTTTATTATTTAATTTTGTTTCTGTAAAAGTTTCTTAAATATCTAAAATTTTTGTTCATATAATTTATTATTAATTACTATTTTTGTCTGTATAAAATGATATGATGCAATACAGAACAAATTAATTAAGAAATAGACGGGCAAATCGTTACACGGTCCATTTGAAATTTTTTTATACGGTTTACAATTCTCTTTTATTGGCTTATTTGCATTATAAAACGTTATGTTAACTTGTGGATTTTCATATCGTACTTTAATAAAGTGGTTGGATTCACAAGATGTTTATATTAAAATTTACATATTAGATAAAATCGATAAATCATAATATAAATATCCGGTGAATTCACATGAATCCAACCACTTTATTAAAGTACGATACTAAAGTCACAAGTTTGCATAATAATTTGATTGCGTTTTATAATGCAAATAAGCCACGAAGACCTTACGAAAAGAGTATTGTAAACTGTATAAAAAATCTTTTAATGAATTGTGTGACGATCCTCCCGACTATTTCCTAATTTTGGGAGTTAATTCAATATCTGATCTACATACTGTATTCTTGATATCTAAATAATCTTCTAATCATAAATGCATCAAAAAGGCCTAAACCTCGCACCGCTTTAGTCGACCACCTAATTTTAGGACTGTCTTCCGTGATAAATTAAGTAATTTTAGTAGCGCTCGTAGCTCGTGAGATGTAACCATACTCACAAAGATGTACAATAAAATGGACTCTACACAATTTTAATTTTAACTTTTTTTTTTTTTTTGGACCCTCTAATTGTCAATAAGCACAATATTAGAGCATTAATAAAGATTAAGGTTAGGGTCAGAGTTAAAATTAGGAGGGTTTAGGGTAAAATTGCATAAGAATATTTTTTGTTAGTACTATTGCCTAATAAAATTTGAGATATAGAGTGGAGTGCACCAAATACCATATAGCAATTTCTTTTTTTTTTATCGTATTTTTTTATTGGGTGACACTCATTTTATCCGAAACTTATTTCTCCGACGTCTTTTTCAGACAATCATGTCAAAACATATACATGATTAGGCCACGCAAAGTTAATTTTTCGTTTTGCGGGTCGTATTTTTTTTTTTTTTAAAAAAAAAAAATTTATTTAGCGTGGCCTAAATTAATTCATGTTCACATCTAAGTTACGCAAAGTTAATTCTTCGTTTGAATCAAAAAAATTTTTTATCGGACCTATCGGCTAATTCCGGAAAATTAAGCTCGGATGACACCGGAGAAAAAAATTAAATTGGTTCATCGTCGGATGACACCGGAGAAAAGCAAAAATGGAAGAATTGACACAATAGGAATTTACAGCTGTTTTCATTATTTTTGGGACATCTGGTGAAAAATTGACCGAATAATTGTTTGGCCGATTCGATAAGTTTTTGATTCGGCAGTGATAAACTTTTGATTTGGGCGTGATTAGTAATATAATGATAATTATATGTATTTTTTGTGATTGTATTCTGAATGATACAACAATGTCAACACAATCAACATTAAGTTTTCGTTTGAATGCATGTCCAATATGCTTGGTGTGTTTAATCTGTACAGAAACTTATGGCGAAAATTGTTCTTGCCAACAAAAAGATCTTAATAAAAAACATAAGAAAGGTTCTGATTATATGATTAGTTTTCATAATAAATACTTTACAAGGATAGGCGCTAATAAAAAAAAGGTTCGATATGAACCAGAATTTATCGATTGGATTAAAAATAATGTATCCCAAATTATAATCCCAAACAACCAAGACTTCATCAATATTTGTCAAAGTTGCATTGAAAATTATAATCAACGAAATCAAAGTAATATTTTATATTATGATATATTATTTTATTTACATTTCAATATATAATGATTATTATAAAATATAGGTCAAAAAGAAAACCAAAATGAATCAAATGATGAAAGTATTGAAACAATAGATTTGACAACTAAAGAGCCTTTAGCTCATTCATCCATTATTAATCTTTCAGAAATGGCTAATTTGTCTGAAGTAGCCATTGATGAATCTAAATTATCTGACCTATCTGAAGTAACAGCGACTCAATCAGAAATTCTCACACCAATAGAACAAGCTAAAAGTAGATATGTTATATACTTTATTTTATAATATTTAAATATATTTTTTGAAATTAATTTTATTTTATTTTTAGCATTTATTACACTAGTATGTTTCGATCGATTCGAAAAACCACATAAAAAACTTGATGGGGCATTGGCGATCCCATACGATCTCGATAGTGTAAAAAGCTTTGGAGATGTTGAAGAAAACATTCTATCACGTACACTTCCTGAACAATGGGGAATGATTAAATTAGGTCATATTTGTTACCAAACTTCGAAAACTATGAAAGCAGATCATTATGATTTAAAATCAGATGGTGCTATTATTGCATTTATTTCTGAGATCAAATGCAAAAAAAATCTCCAATTATGTGTTTATCAAGAAAATGATTAAATTACTAGAGCTAGCAAAAGGATTCGTGTAAGTTAATTAAAAGCATTATAAATTTTTATTTATATTAATTTTAATATAGAAATTATTTTAATAATTTTATTTAGACGCTTGAAACTGAATCAGATACTATGAATACATTAAATAACATTAAAAAAAAACTCTATGATAACCTTCCATCGTGTGATATTCATGTTCAAGGTTGTTTGATTTCTGATAATGGAAAGCATCTAAAATTAGATGGAGATTTAAAAACATTATGGGCTCGTGCGATTGTAAACTTTTAATGATTTATATAATATGTATTTTATATTATTTACAAATATATATTGATTTTTTTTTAATAAAGCTAATTAAAATGCAAGGTGTTGATGAACTAACACCTCCAAATATTCCATCATTTGATAAAAACAAATATCGATATCCAACTTCTAAACGATCATTGAGTGAAGGTTTAATATTTATTATTATGATGATTAAATTTTTTATTTTAATATATATAACGATAATAATTTTATATTTATATAGTCCATTCAGAATCTTTAATTGATACTACTATGCAATCCACAACTAATTCTACTGTGCAATCTGTAACTAATTCTGCTGCTATATCGACAGCTGCTAGATCAACATTATATTTAACTCTCCATACTAAAAAAAAAATCACCTCTTAAATCTAATATTTATATTACCAATAATATGACTTTCCAAAATTTACTTAATTATGTATTTCCTAATGGTCCTCCAAGTGGAAAACGGTTCATAATTAAATCATCATTGGAAATTGGTGGGCAACTTTTTTTACCAGATCAAATCATAAATCAAGTATTTAAAGAAGCATATAGTCATATTTGGATAGATCTTGAAGACGTTGAAGTAAAATTGGTCGATTTGTTTTAAATATGCTTTATTTGATTAATTAATAGATTATATAATATATAAATAATGTTATATATAGTAGTAACTGTATTAGGAATATTGTAAAGCAAAATGCATGATTATTCAAGTTTTTATGTTTATTATTACAAGTTTGGACCTTGGCATACTTGATTAAATACTATGTTATTCATAGTACATAATTTGTATAATATTAAATAAAATATATATAGTAGATATATATTCCTGTATTTATTAAAGATTATCGTATATATCCAGCATGTTGATAACATGCACAAGCTAATTTTTTACCGATTGTCATACAAGCAAGATCTAAAACATCTAAAGGGTCTTGTATCGATTCTGCCCAAATTTTATTTTGTCTTAAATAATTTTTTATATAAAAAAAAGTTTGCTCGATCTATATAAATTATTAAATTATTGAATTATTAGCAGTTAGCTAAAAAATAAATTAAAATATATATCATAAAAATTACTTACAGGGTTGAAATCGGGCGAATAAGCAGGTAAAAATTCCAACCTAATTCCTTTTTCATTACAAATATCTTTTAAATATTGACTTTTATGTATACTTGCATTGTCTAGAACTAACACGCTATATCGTTCAGGAAATACATTCATTTTTGGTAACTATATTAAAAATATATGTATATAATTGAGATTATTAATACAGTATACAATATCAATACATATTAAATAAATTTACTTACTAATACATGCTCAATAAAATTTTCATAGTCGCTAGTGTTCATAGAACCTTCTTGAATACTGTACGCCAAAAGACCATCAATGCACAATGCACCTTCAATTGTAAACCGCCTTCCTCGAATAAAAAATGTGTGTTTTCGAGCACGTATTCCAGAAAAACTCCAACCATATCGACGTGATAGTGTCCTTCTATCATAGGCCGTTTCATCTGAAAAAAACTAGCTGATGCGGTGCATATTGTGACATTCTTAAAATAAAATAATCTATGTCTTCTTTACTTCTTTCTTTTGCGAGTTTTGAAATCTTTGTGTAATTAAGTTTAAATTAGATTAAAAATTTTACAGTACCATTACAAGTATATATATTTAAAATATACTTGTTTATTTGTATATCCAAGCCGATGTAGAACTCTCCAAATTGTTGTTAAACTAATTCTACATCCTAACCAAAGTTCCATCTCTGATTGTAGTTCATACAAATACCAATCTGGTCTTTCGTTCATTAAAGCTTTAAAATATTCTATGTCATCCAAATTTAATAAACGTGGTCTTCTTAGAAGTGCCGGAATCTTTTCGACACACCCATATTTTCGAAAGTGCTTGAGAATACGACTCACAGAAGACCTGCTAATGCCTAGATGTCTAGCAATCCCTCGAATTGCTAAGCCTTCCAAATATTTTTCAACGATTATCCAACGAATTCGCTTTGAAAATGTCATTTAACAGATAAAAATACGATATGTATTATATATCGATATACTTTGAAAATGTCATTTAAAGATAAAAATAGCGATATGTATTGTATATCGATGTTATTTATATATTTCGATCGCTTTGAAACATTTAACAGATAAAAATAGTGATATGTATTATAAAATATCGGTATTATTTATATTGCGATCATTATCATTATTGGAATCACGAGTTCATGCTCATTATTACGTAATCGCTCATTACCGAATCAAAAACTTATCGAATCGGCCAAACAATTATTCGGTCAATTTTTCACCAGATGTCCCAAAAATAATGAAAACAGCTGTAAAAAAAAAAAAAATTTTTTTTTTTTGAAAAATTGGGTCGGCGGGTTATGCAAAACGAAAAATTAACTTTGTGTGGCCTTATTATTTTATCATTATTATTACATGGCAATCATCTCCTCGACGTATCGTCAATGTCACTTCCGCATCGAATCATGAGTACAAAATATTAATCGATGAATTTAAAGTTATTTAGTTCTATAATATTCTTGGCATCTTTACATAATTATTAAGTCTCAAGTTTATAGTATTACTGTATTATATTTTCTCTTATTTCACTAAATTGTAACTATGTAATTTCATAAAATTCATTATATGCATTACCTTACATGACGTCCGTAATAGTTCACAGACGACCACCGGGAATATGCTTTTGAATCAAAGGTTAAAGGATGTTATCATGATCCATTCCAGCATTCTCGATCACAACCTGATTACCATATAGAATTTTTGACACTTAAAAATCCTTTTTCGGATATGGAAGTTAAAGTATATACTGTACAATGCAACAAATAGTAATAATAGACTGATAATCATTAGTGAATAAGATTTGATCATGCTAAGGGCCTATTCTGAAACTAATAGTAGCTAATCTTGAATTAGTTTGTAAACAGAAAATTCGGAGATAAAATACTACAATTAGATGGTTATACAAGAAATCTTCCTCTAGTCTATATAATATATATCATTTTGATGTAAAATATGTGGCTAATTATTTCCTGTATACATCATATTCATAATAATAATAAGACAGGGTGTAACCTGAGTTGCGAAATAATAAAATCTGCTATGATCATCACATGAGGGTGAAATCCTTTTATATAATAAAAAACATATTAAAACGCGGATTTCACCCTAACCCGATCAACAAAACGGATTTCACTATTTCGCAACTCAGGTTTCACCCTGTTCTATAATAATAATAATAAAATATTTGATCATGCTTGTCAAATTTTTGTTAACATTTCCAAAAACTGGATAGATAATATTAATGCTAATGACTTGCAATGTTCTTTATTAGATATATTTTGAATAAAAAGTTATGCAGTCAAGTGACAATTAGATAAATTTACGCATGCTGCAATAAAAAAATTAAACGTAACCAATCAAACCCCTATAAGAAAAATGTACTGTAAAGGCACGGGTTGGCGGCGTAATGGCACAGGCTTTGGTGGCACGGATTAAACCTGGATTTTGTACGTAATAGGCTTGGTTTGGCACGAATTTTTGGTCCGTATACCTGTACCAATTGGACCGTTAACTCGGGTTTTGCAACACTTTATTAGTCCAAATGGCACGGGTTTTGGACGGGTAATTAACGTGAATTACCGTGCTATACCATTGTGATAAAAAAAAAAATACATACATGTAGATTACATAATTTTATATCAACAATATACAATATGAACAAACTAACTGCACATGTATCAAAATTTTGTAAGGAATTTTTTTGTTAAGACACCCAGAGCAGTTTCATTAGCGAAATTATGATGAGATATCGCAATTTTTTTTTAAAAAAATCGTATATTGATCTTTCGCTTTTCGTGAAACTAGTCAACACGCACCATCTTTGACACGTATCATTCAGTGAATGAAGGTGCATTACGTATGACATGACATAACGTGCCACCTCCTCTCGTAATTTCCGTACAACTTTTTACCGTAACATTCCGTCAACGCGTCTGTACGCATCGCTCCGACCGTACTATTTCATGTATCCCTGACATCAACCCGTATCACACCCCGGACCACTTTTTTTATAGGGAATTTCATTGAGGGCCATCAGCATGACCAGGCATTATTTTATATTATTAGGATTATAAAAAAAAAATTTAGTGGGATAAAATGTGCATGATTGAGGAATAATTCACACATATTAAACCCATCTCAAGTCATGTTGTATAAATATAATCTTATTTTTTCACACATTTAGGTCTGATAATTTTACAAGCTCAAGTCACGTTTTTTCGAATACGACCAATAAAAAACGTTAAAAACACAAGCTTAGAATTTTTAAATCAAGAAGATTAATTAATAAATGCATTATATAGTAGAAGAGATTAAGAAATCATATATTTCATTTATTTTTTTGCCATGACTATTTTATCTTTGTATGGTAGTCAGGTTTAACTAAAATAAATGACCGTGGTGGGTATTCTAACATTTAGCTGCTACGTACGTACGTACGTATATCGTTGTCATGAGTTTATGCACATACAGTATATGCAAAAAGCGATTTGCATGATCTGCCATCGTTATGCATACGAATATTCTATGCTTGGTTAAGGTACATTTTTTTATTCACAAGAACTGCATGTGTGATTTGATTAATGTATTAATAAAATATTAATTTACAGTATTAAAGTTTAATTAACTATATTTAGAAGTAAAGCACAATATAAATGTATTTGAATGTAAAATTGTATCAAGAACATAAGTTTTTAAAGTAATAATACAACAATATTTTGTTTGCTTGACGCACACACACATGATGTCTAGTAATTTTAATAAGAGTCAGATTAGCTCAATACATAGTAATTTAATAGATAAATTTATAAACTTGAAGAATAAGAATTCAAGGCATTTAATTTGTGATTCTTTCGTCAGACCGTAATCATAAATTCGATTTTTTTTATGCTCCCGTTTATTTTCTAAATCCGTTATCTCCCTTAAATTTTTATTATAACATAATGCATAAGCTTTGTCTTTATTGAAACATAATGCATAAGCTTTGTCTTTATTGAATTGATATTTCTATTTTTAGATTAGTCACGTATGAATTTAATTTAGTGCATATGCACGAACTTATGTCGGTTGCACAGACAGTAGTACCGACATATCACACAATTTTGTAAATAAAGTATGTAACTGACTTTGTCTAAAAGAAAACATTGTCAATTCACATGCGTACGTGATTAATATTAACGGTTTGTACTCATTAAAATGTAACCGAATTTACAAATCTATTGATGTCATGTGAAAGAGATATACATCAAATGAATGAGTTTATTCAATTATGAACATTTTCATTATTGCTATTACATTTTACAAGAAATTAATAAAACTTATGCGTATAAAAGATAATAATAGGGAGTTTCAGACCTAAGGTTCAGGCTTCTGATTTCGAATTAAATCATTGGCTTATTTATTTCAAAACCAATGATCTATAAATCCTATTTATTTTTATTTTAAACTTATTTATAATAATGAATTCTTTTACGATCGTAAATTTACTATCAAAAAAAGTTGATTTATTTTATCTCCGGATAACGCCTGTTTCATTTTCTGAATTCGAAATTCAAAACAGAAATAGTGCTTTTCGAACTCCCACTGATTTTCAAAATAAGTTAACTCCGAAATTATCTAATGGGAGTTTCAGAATTAATAATTTGACGTCCGATTTCAGATAAAAATAAGTGACGTACAGATTTATTTATTTTAAAGTATAGTATATACTTATTTATATAATTTATATAATCGCTTATCGATAGATATTTTCAAAAGAAGCAAATTTTATCTCCGGTAATTTATATTTAATTTTATTATTCGGGAATTTTGAACCAGAAAATAGGACCTTTTAAATTCCCACTTATTTTCAAGATGGGTTGATTCTGAAACTCCTCAACTTCAACAGACAAAGATAGCAATTTACGATTATATATAGTTAAGGCCTTGATTTCATTTCGGGAAATAACCGTTCGCGTGTGCATCAAGAATTTCGAAGATCCATATATTTACGTACGTAACACCACACATGGATGACAATAATGTACTTATTTATATAAATTTATGTAAGCGTAAAGACACTTAATAGTTTATATAAATTTATGCTTCTTTTTGTGGGGCACATCAAGAACTCTATTATTATCACAACGTGAAAATGTCATTTGTTTATTTGCATTAACAAAGATGGCTTATCACAAAGATATCACTGGATTACTTGTTCTTGAAACCACCCCTTTTTGTGTAGTATTAGTATTACTGAAATCCGCAGAATACATAAAATATGTAAAATATTATGCAAATTGTAATTTTTATAAAAAAAAAAAGTTCGCGATGTGTGACATATCGAATTTTTTTTTAAAAAGTATAAAATTGTCATGATTTGGATGACATTATAATTATATCCGTTTATAAGGTAAACTAACAGGCTTTAGTTTACTACGATATCTCACATTCTATTTCTTTCTTACATCCTTTAAAATTTCTTTTATAAATATTTATTTTGAAACAAATGATTTATTTACACTTTTATTTCATAATTTCATTACTTTTTAATTATATTCCTTTTGTACAATGTTTGCGCTCTTATTTTGATTCATACAAATCGTACTATACAAATAATAAACTATATTATGTTGGATCTCAAGATTTTTTTTATATAGATTTAACAAATAATTTACCTTTGAATGAAAATACCCTTATTGACTCATCTAAATGGATTCAACTTAATTCAACTATTCTAATTCGGCCATTTTTAGGTGGCAAAGCAAATGATAAATTTTTCTTTTATTCTTATGCCTCTGTAGGGAATTCTGATGAGTTATTTCTCGAGACATATGACACTACATTAAATAAATGGGAAAAAGATATTAATTTCACAGGAAAACGTAGTAAAGATTTTGAAAATTTTGATGACTGGGTTATTGATAAAAATTCGGGAAAGTCTATTCATTGCAACAAGGTGATGTTATAGATATTTTTGACACTGTCAACTTGGTATGGACAAACAGTTCATTAGTTCCGCAAGTATATAAAGATTATACTAGGTTTCTTAGTACTAAATATTATCCACCTCAAGTTATATTACCAAATGGTCAAATATTATATTTTCCTAGTGAATTTTCTTCATTTTTCTCAAAGAGTAATGAAAATGCAACGATAAACAGTATATTATCATACGATATTGTGGCAGATTCTTGGCAACCTATTGTAAATTTTTTAAAATATTGGTGATTAATCCTATTAGAAAGCAATTAAATAATTTATTTTTATGTATAAATATATAGAATACGACAGGACAAGCACCTAGTTTGCGTAGTGGCCACACGGCTGTTTTAAGTAAGTATTAAAACATTCAAAGATTTTTTAGATTTTTTAAATGTAATGAATAGATTTACATTATTTATTAATTTTTAGCTTCAGATGGACGCATTATTATATATGGTGGAACGAGCAAGAACTTAGCTGCTACCCCATCCATCGTAGTCCTAAACACTTCTAATTATGAGTGGTCAACACCAACGGAAGTAAATCCTATTGGACCATTAGAGTCACATACATCAACTATAGTTGATAATTATATGGTTACATCATTTGGTAATTATATTTATCTTGCATTTTATATACAATATATCAAAGAAATTATTAATTTTTCATTGTCTATAATTTTAAGGTACAATTGTGACTAAAAAAAATATTGATAGAGGACCTAATAAAAACGTTTATAAATTAGATATTTCGAATCCATCAACTTATAAATGGTCAATATTATCCACTTATAATGAAAATTTGACTATGCCTTCGACATCTCCATTTCCATCACCTTCGACATTTCCGCCACCTTCGACATTTCCGCATAAATCATCTTCGAATAATTTAACTATCGCAATTAGTGTTACAACGGGTATATTATTACTCGTTCATTTTATCTTTTGGTGGGTTTTTGTTATATAAGAATATTAAAACAAAAACAAATAATCCTACATTTGGTAGTAATCAAAAATTGTAGTTTACTTTTTTTTTGATTAATTAAAGTATATTACGTATAACAAATTTGTAATGTCTAATAATAATCATATACCGCTGATTTTTAATCATTATTTAAAAAAGGTTGTATTTTATGATAATTTGGATGGAATTAATAATTTTCCTATTTCTAAATTAAAAATTCAAGAGAAATAGAATGAAATCATTACTTGATAGCAAACATTTATGAACCTGAATAATTTATTTCTAATACCCAAGTCTATAATTATTCTTTCTTTTTTTTATTATCCCTTTAACCATAGACTTCTGTGGGCAAATTTGCTGGCAAAATTTATCCAAATCATACATATTGTATTTACCACGCTAAAGCCGTATATATAAATGATCTAATCAGGTCATGAGTTTGTGTTGGATGTGCTGTTTAAAGTTTGTCAAATATAAAAATATCGAAATTTTTAATCACAAAAATTTCAATCCAAAAGAACAGTTAACCCAGTGATCATCGATCACATGATGACACCATTTGTTTAGTCATTTGTTTACAAGAATTACGCAGATTGTCTTAGTCTTAAACTATACCCTCAAACTAACCCTAACCTAGGCATGTGATATTGTGATGATCACTGAGTTAACTCTTCTTCAAACTACCCCAAAGTAATTCCGATCATTTTCGTTAGAGTCAGGTTTAAAAGTTATTAGAATTAGAGTTAATTTTAGTGCAATTTTTAACAAAAAACTTGCCGGTGAAACAAGATGTCGGTGAATTGATTGTCTGTGGAATGACCTGGACCCATTTATGTCCTGTTAGTAAAATGGATTTTCAGTGTTACGACTTCGATAAAATGGCATTTCGGAAAAATTGATTTCGGAAGTTAGCCCGTAACCTTAAAACTTTTGTAACGGCTTGTGATTTGGCTAGTTTAAGGCGGTAAATCAATTCTATAAAAATCGGATTAATCGTTAATCGAATCAGAGTTGATTTTCATCTCTGGAGCAACGCAAAAAGATGTGACCTCTGCAGATCACAATGTCGTGTGAAAATCGGAGATTTATAGATTTTTTGCGATTTTTAAGAATTAAACCGATTTAAAAGAAATTTAAACGTAACCAATCGAAAATATAACATAACAGACAATCTGGAATCTCAGTGATTCGCAGTCATCATTATTAAAAAATCACCGGGTCAATCTTTTTGCAAAGCGCTAAAATCATTTCTACAAACGATTTTATATTTTAGAATCGATTCCAGATTTTAGAATCGATTCTAAACCATATAATCATTTTATACTAAAGATTTAAAAATCCAAATATTTTCTGCTTTCCCGTACGTATGTGAGAAAATGTAATGGCGTTGTTTGTTATTATTATCATAAAAACTATAGGCGCATGATGTTATTAAAACTTTAGACCTATAGTTTGTACTTATCCATTTTATAGTGGCGGGTTTTTATTTAATATCTAGTATCAGCACTTGAATTTTATAAATATATTATAATATAATAAAATTCATTATCCAAAATTTTCTCAACTTTCAATGAAATATTTATGATACTGCTAAAATTAATCACATTTGAAAGAACATCATTAAATCCTAATTTAATAAAAAAAAATTAATGTTTTTAAAAAGTAATAATAATATAAATAATTGGGATCAACTACAAATATAGTAAATATAATTTTATTTTTATTTATATAATATATATTTTTTAAAAGTTACTAATAAATATTTATTTTTATTTATAAAACATAAAATGTTTTAAAAGTTACTAATAAATATTTATTTTTATGGGGCAGAATTTATTTAGCAATCATTTTTATTCTCTATAATTTATATTTTATTACTGTATTATATTTTTATAGATCGATAACTTATTTTTAACGCAAAGCTTTCTTTTAGCAATCACTTTTTTCTACACGATTTTATTCATATTTTATTAGCTTATATGTTTATTTATATGTGTTAAATAAAGAAAATGAACTTAAACTTATAAAATTCGCAATTGCACAAATTATTATTCATATAATCGAAATAATCTATAGCATTTAATAATATAAAACAGATAAACAGTTAATCAGGAAAGCCAATATGAGAATTAACAATATATTTATGATTCGATTAACGATTTTAATCGATTCTAAATGATTTGATCATTGATTCTGATTTTTTGAATCGATTTACAGCCCTAGGCTAGTTGACACATATGCTGACTTTTACAAGGGTGTTTCGTTAAATTAAAGGCAAGTTGCTATAAAAAGTAGTTAAAAGTGGTATTGGCTAAAACTCTACGAATAGTTGTCAATAATAATTGTGGCGGATTACGCTGAAATGACTTATGCTGAAATCCGGGGTCTCTATTTAAATCTATAATACCTACTAAAATCCACATATACTCTTTTATTAATAACCCTAACCCTAAACGCTAACCAAACTATATAAAACAATACCCTTGAAAAAGCCCTCTAAAATTTTATAATTTCATAATAAAATAACTTAAATTTTCAGCATAAGCAATTTCAGCATAAGCTGCCACAATTGTAAATGATCCAGAGCGTAGCAGAGGATCTTTTAATGTCTATGCAAGGTTATACCAAAATTACGTTTTTGATGCACTATGACCAAAATTAGTGACTTTTTTTACAAAATCTCTTCTAAAGTTCTTAGATATGTGCATGACACCTAAAGATTAAAATGCATAATTTGCTGAGATTTGTCCCATTTTAAAAAAAAAATTATAATGAATTTTGATGTTTTATTGATTTTTTATATTTTTTGATTGGTTAAACATTTTTTTTTTTAATGGCTAAAATTTTATTAATTAACAAATTTTTTAAAAATTAACCAATAAAAAACACCAAAACATATGACTTGTCCCATTTTTTTAATTTTTAATGTATCATATAAAAATTGAGCCTATTTAAAGGTAGAGGATATGTATATTATTTTTATATAGTTTTATATGGTATTTTGAAATTTTTATATAAAATTGACATATGCTACTAATAAAACTTTTTTAAATTACAACTAAATTTTTATTAAAATTTTATAATATATAAATAAACCAATTTATCTATTATGGTAAAATTTTTAACTATTTTATATTTTAAAAAATATACTTGTATATATAACATAGTTTTACCGTGTTGCCCAAATTTTTTTGGGTTGCACAAAATTGCTAATTCTGATTTCAATTTGCATAAATTTATAAGTTAGTTTATTACAAATTTTAATACCAATCTTTAAAAGATTATATTTCACTAAGATTTTAACCAATTTTAATGATTTTGCTATCATTAGAATCAGAAAACCTGCTTTACAAACTTGGCTTAAAAAAATTAGATTACTTATTATATAATTTTCATAAAATTAAATATAAAAAAAATTTACCATTAAGTTTATATATAATTTTAAAATAGTACCCTTTACCCTTATGCAATACTGATTCTTTTGGTAAAGAATTTGAACATAGATATGAACTATCATGGCAAAAAATATGTAAAGTAGTATAATTCAAAAATATATTATAATTATTTTCAAAAAAAATTTACCATTAAGTTTATATATAATTTTAAAATAGTACCCTTTACCCTTATGCAATACTGATTCTTTTGGTAAAGAATTTGAATGTAGATATGAACTATCATGGCAAAAAATATGTAAAGTAGTATAATTCAAAAATATATTATAATTATTTTCAAAATAAAGTTGCTAAGTTGTAGCAAATTAACTTAGCTACAAATTAGCAGCTTTCTATTTTTATATCTTATATGTATCAAGGGCCATTAATTCTTGAAATTATTTTAGTCTTTAAGTGTTATGCACTGTACAAACAAAGATTGACTAAGTCTGCATAAACATGATTCACTTATAACAAAGTCACATAGCAGGACATTATTGCAAGTTACTGGACATTCTATATAATAAGAGATTACTAATGAAATGGTATTTGGGTAACCTGATGATCTGCATCAATTTCTTTGTTTTTTTGAATTTCTGCTTAACATTGTGTCTAGCTCTATTACAAGAATAAACTAGTTTTTTAGAAGAAAAAGAGAGAATTTTCAAGTCTTCAAAAAATTTTCAATATTAATATTACCAAATGAAAGCTGCTATATTATATCGGATAACTTTAGAAAAATTTTTATCTTTGTGATACTTTTCTGAAACCAGAAAGTAGAAAAGCAATAGCTAATGCATTGTACAAGAACACTATATTTATCTCTCTGGATCTTATAAAAATAGTCTTGATGATATTTGTTATAGCAAAGTAAAAAAAGTTTTAGCAGATATATTTTGCAAGAACATTATAATAAGAATAGAAAATACTAACAGAATGTATAATATTGAACATTGTGATATAAAGAAAATTGGAGTTGAAAAGAATAAGTATAAGATATTTATTTGTGATCAAAATCTGCAGATATGGGCAATGTTTAAAATTCAAATCTAAAGTTATATTTTCAAAAGAGCATAATTTAAAACTTAATTGTTTTTAAAAACTTTTTAGTATCCATTATATTAAATTAATTTTTTTAAGTGTTCATATTCTATACTTACAATTTATGCACTAAGTTTGTTCTTATTTATTAATATTTTTTAAACTTTATACAGTGTGGGTCACCTAAAGACTTTCAAACTTTAAAAGCTAATAGCATTTAATATAAAAATAATATCAAAAAAATGGGATGCTATTTTGTAGTTAACTAATTTACTACAACTTAGCAGCTCTAATTTTTTAAAACTTATTATATATTTTTGATTTATATAAGTTAAAAAGTGTGGTATTTTTATATAATACAGAAAAAATTGCCTCAAAATAGAACAAGTTATGTGTTTTGGCTTACTGCTATTGGTTAATTTTAAAATATTTTAAAATTATTTTTAAAAATTAATTTTAAAAATTAATGTTTAACCAATCAAAATACAAAATTTCAAAAAAAAACACCAAATTTAATTATAAATTTTTGAAAATAGAACAAGTCATGTGACTTTTACCTTTAGGTATCCTGCACTATATATAGTTTTTTATATTTTTTCAATATAACACAATGTATTATATGATTCAATTTCTAATAATTTTGTTAAAACTTCAAGTGCTTTTCATATTTGCTCATATTAAAACAAGCCTTTCTATAATATTTTACTATTGTTTAATGTAATAAATTAGAATCTAAGTACTTGTTATTTAACTATTTAAATTTCATACTAACAAATACTTTGTATCTTTTTTACTTGCTTAGTATTGGCATATTATTTGACCCAAATTATCTATATATGAGGGACATCAATAGAAAGGGACAAATTATTTTTAGTAACTTTTTTTAAAATTTTAAATTAAAATATCTTAACAACTACCAAATCAAATTTAATAATTTATTTTGTTTTAATTCTATAACTATAAAAAATTAAAATAAAAAAATTTTTATTAAATTTGATTAAGTAGTTTTTAAGTTATTTTAATTTAAATTTGAAATAACTTTTATTTAGAAAAAATTTGTTTCTTTTCTATTGATGCTCCTTATATTAAGTTTATACAATAATGATATCCTTTATATAAAAAACACACTACAGTATATTATTAATGAATGTTTTATTTTAAAAATCTTTAAAGGCTATTTTCTTAAATAATTGTTATTCATATTGTACAACTTTAACCATATGTGCTATACATAGTATATATATATATAAGGTAGCTGCATAGCGCGTGACACAGCACAGAACCAGTACGATCGCCATTGGTGACAATTAGATTCAGAGATGCACTGTTATTTAACATGAACAAAATAAACTTCAGAAAACTAGAACAAATAGCTCTCTTTTACTACAAAATTTTATTAAGCAAATATCTGATTTTATTGTTTTCACAAATATTACAATAGTGCTTTATGTTTTAAAAGAAAAAGATATTTGATCATTTAATATCTTTGTCACTTGTATTAGTGAATTGATCCTTGACAATAATATCAGAAACACATAACTAATACTGGTCAGTCGCTTATGCAACTGAACAGTATCAGTCATGTATTTCCGTTATTACTGTCAAGGATCAATCCACTAATGCCCAATAACCCAAAACACTATTATAAATTTTTTTGATATCTAAGTTTGTTAAGATTGAATTAGTTTGCTTTTTGTTAAATTATTACAATTGTAGGTATTACAGAACTTACTTGCTACTCTAGTGTAGAGGTCTTAGCTGGGTTGGGTCTGACCCAACCCGACCAGGTCAGACCCAACTTGGGTCGGGTTGGGTCAGATCAAACCCAGGTCAGGTCAGACCCGGGTCAGAATAAACCCGGATCAGGTCGGACTCGGGTCATAAAAAACCCGGGTCAGGTCAGTCCCAGGTCATACCTGGGTTAATATAGTAAATTAGTTGGTCACGGCTTCTTAATCAGTTATTTAAATCAAACATGTGTGTTGTATAAAATTAACAAGTCATGCGCTTGCTCATATGCTGGTTTTTTTTATTTTAGTTTGATTTACTATAGTATTGCCAAATCAAAATATTTAATGCTCAAATTAAATTTTTTAAACTGTTTGTATAGGTAAATTTATGATTATGGTTAATCATATATTCTCTTAAAACACAATCGTTAAAGTGCACAGAATTAAACTTCACCTCACCCTGGTATTTTACTGAATGATTAAATGATTCTGGTTTATCATACTTTCTCTTGAAAATAATCGTTAAAGTGCACAGAATTAAACTTTGTTTTTACCCTGGTGATTTGATAAGTAATTAAATGATTATAAATTCTCTTGAAAACAATCGTTAAAGTGCATAGAATTAAACTTCATACTCATCTTGGTGATTTATTGAACGATTATAATAATTCATTAGATCGATTACGAAAATATAAAATGTAATCATTCAAACGATAAAATATAGCAATAATAACGATTTAAAATAGGAATAATCATAGTCCAAATTTTTTTCCCACAATTTGATCACATTTTTTTGGATGCACCCAATCAAATGTTAAAATATACAGAGAATATGAATAATAATAGCGCCTAAAATCATGGTACGAAAATTTAGAAGAAAAATTATAATTATACATACTTGCATCAATAAGTTCATTATGAACCAATAAAGTTAAATAGATTTTGACGTTATTTTTAGTTTAACAATGATATACTTTTCTTTATTCAAAATTTCAAAGTCCAATTTAAAAAATAATAATTGGGTTAATCAAAAATAGCACACATGAAATGATTACATTAGTGCTATACCTCTTTAGTGAACTCCTTGAACTCTAAAAATCAATTTCTACCTAATAAGGTTAGGCAATTGTTTCATTTTGGTAATTAAGTTACCAGTATGTAGTATTTTATTCATGCAATTTTGGCATTAAGAATTTACCTTTTTAAATCATCATTTGTAATGATTTTTTTTATTATATATACAACTGTCACTCTATAGGCGAAAAATTTTGCCACATTTGAGTAGAGATGGGCACCATGTGCATAATGCATGCATGCATGCATGCATGCACGCATGCACATGGTCTAAGCAATTTAATGCATGCCCATACAAAATTAGTTAAAATAGAATATTTGATAATAAATAACTTTTGACCCACTAGTTTATTATTTATAATTTTTGCTACCAAAATAATGTCTTAGTGTAACTAGTGCTTCTGGAATCAGACCAGATCCAGACTCTAAATTTTACTAATTTCAAACTTCCGATTAGACTCAAACTCAATTATGAGTTTGGTTCAGGTTTGATCTGAAGTCAGCAAATTAATCTAAATTTAAATATGTTTATATGTATTTTCTTGCACAGATCAAGTTTATTTGGTGCATTAAGTTAGAATTAATTAGTAAAATTTTGTGAATCATAAGGTTTTATAGAATTTTATTAATAAAATTCTATAAAATCTTATAATTCACAAATTTTTTATCAATTAATTCTAATTTTATTCACTAAGTAAACTTGTTCAGTTCCTAAAAATATATTAAATCGGCAAATTTGTTTTTATTTTACTTGAAATTTTGAGGAAAGATGTATAATTTTAGATTTTTTAATCAAAAAGTCAAATTTAAGCATCTTTTCACCAAATTTTAAGTAACATAAAAACAACCCTACCAATTTAATGCATTTTTAGGTGATGAACACGATTACTTAATGCATAAAGTTAGAATTGATTAATAAAATTTTGCGATTCATGTAGATTTTATAGAATTTTATTAATAAATTTCTATAAAATCTGCATGAATCGCAAAATTTTATTAATCAATTCTAACTTTATGCATTAAGTAATCGTTTTCAGCATCTAAAAATACATTAAATTGGTAGAGTTGTTTTTATGTTATTTAAATTTTGGCTTAAAGATGTTTAAATTTGACTTTTTGATCAAAAAATCTAAAATTATGCATCTTTCTTCCAAATTTCAAGTAAAATAAAAACAACTTTACCAAATTAATGTATTTTTAGGTGCTTAACAAGTGTACTTAGTGAACTAAGTTAGAATGAATTAATAAAATTTTGTGAATCATAAGATTTTGTAAAATTTTATTAATAAAATTCTAAAAAATCCTATAATTCACAAATTTTTACTAATTAATTCTTACTTTATGCACTAAGTAAACCTGTTCAGCATCAAAAAATACATATAAAAAATAAAATTTGACTCAGACTAGTCTGCAGACTTTGGACCAGACCTGGACTGACTCAGACTCGATTAACTATAGTGCATATAATATGCATGCATGCATAGTATAGAAAGTGCCATTTTGCCCATCTCTACGTTTGAGCTCATGCAGCACAATGCACTGCTCTTGTAAAGAAAGAGATAGAAATTCATGAAACCAAAAACTACCAAAGTCATTTAAAAGAAATCAATTACCGAAAAATGTTGTCAATTCACCAAAATTCACCAGAAAAGTAATTCAAAGTAACACCAAGCGTAACAATTATTTCTAAGCACCAACCAGGGTATCTAGTCATATTAATATATGTAAATGCAAATAATTTTTATACTCTCAACTAACCGGATGCAAATAAATAAATATTTAAATAGTTATGAATTAACTTAAATTAATAAAAATTCTTTATATTTATAACATCAACATGATTAAATAGTATATTTTATGAATAGCTTATTTTAAACATTAGATTAATAAACTCACTGATTGAAATTAAAAGTAATATTCAGAAATAGATTATTTTAATTCTTAGATTATCAAACCTTGATTTATTTGGATCAACAATCTTTGTAATTTTTTGGGTCCCATGAGTCCGCGAATACAACATAAATAGCCATTCTATGTTGATTTTATGAAATTATTATCTATAAAAGGGAAATACGGTGAATAATTTTTTATATAACCCATTGACCGGGTTCAACCTGGGTTGGGTTGTGTTGGGTCAGACCGGGTCAGTTTTGACATGAGGCGGTTAGACTCGGGTTGGGTTTGACATGAGGTGGATCAGACTCGGATCAGGTTTTGACCCAAGTGGGTCTGACCCGGGTCAGGTTCAAACCCAACCCAACCTGACCCATTAAGACTCCTACTCCAGTGTAAGATTAAGTTAGTTCATATTCAAATTATTGTGATTATTATCGTTAGTTACTATAAAAATTCTGTTATGGAACTTACTCTTTTAATGACTCTCTATCAGCTAAGGTTGAATGAATTTGTATTTGAGTTATTGGAACTTTTATGCTAAATTTGAAATCAAAATTATTCTAATTTATATTGAGTTATCATAAAAGGCAGAAATATAACTTACTATTGTAGTGACCAGAGTTTGTAGTTGATTTAGTTTGCATCGAATTAACATGATTTATATTTGTTTTAGTGTTTCAGGTAAAACTAACTTTCAAATTCGAAACATTTTGCATCAAGGAATTTTAGTTTCGTCCTAAAAGTCTGAAACACTCCAAACTTCTTTGCCAATTTGATCTGCAAATTTGTGTTTCATTCGAAACACTGGTACTATTAAGGTTGTTAATATGCATTACAGTATGTAGTTAAGGTTAAATTAATTTGTAACGAAATAAGAGTAGAAGTGTTAGCTCTGAGAAATTTTCTCTTTAATCCAAAATTGTTGTAATAAATCACTTATTAAACTTACCTTTTATCTGTAGAATATTTGTTACTCTAAGTTAAGTCGTTAGCTATGACTTTTAATCTGCACTTGAATTCTGTTTAGTATATTCTAGTTAAAGAAAGAAATCAAATTAACCCCTTTTATATAAAATTATTAATTGATTATACCTTAATTACCTGATTTATCAATCAATTTAATCTATTCCATTGTTCATTATTAGGTTAATCACTGGCATTATCTAATTTTGCCTATCACATAGCCAAAAAGAATTTTTTTTCTGATGTTCTTGTGATGATCCAAGTGCCAAATATTTCTATTTTTACTTAAATTATATATATTTATTTTTATTTCCTTGTATATTTTACTATTCTATTCTATATTTATATTTTTTTATTTCTTTATCCATATATATTATAAAATTCTATAATTAACTCTTTGACTATTGCCATAAATCGTTATCTTTATTTAGTTACTATCCTTCCCGAATAGTTGAGTCCTATTACTATAAGAATATATTGATCGCATTGTATGTTGATCCGGAAAAATCCTTCGCTATATACTAGTGAATATGCTAGCTTGAGTGTACTGCTTGATTCAACTATCAAGAATATTTCAAGTATTCTTTGTCTTTCTTATCCTTAGCTTCTGACAGTTGTGTGCTAGTCTTTAATAAAAAATAGTAGTAGCAGGCCCACCAAAAAGAAATCTAGCTTTTGGAAATCGTATGGTGTGATAATAAAAGCAATTCTTGCATATACCCGCTTCACTGAATTTCACTTAGTCTTATCTTGAATCTCTATATGAAATGTGTAGTATGAGTCGATTAAGTAAATTAACATTTTCATTTGTCTTGCAAAAGATGAATGTAAAGCATTTGATTGTTCTTTTAGATCATCTTGTTACAACAAAATTATATATTTTACACGAGATTGTTTCAGATAGAGTATGGAGGAAACTTATTGGTCTTTTGAATAATTCATCTTTGTCAGCTTTTATAGCTTATACATTTCTCAATAGAGTATTGTATTTTATTTATATAAGGCTAATTATGTATTTAAGGGCTCAGTTTTTGATCTCGAAAGTTTCTCTTCAGATTTCGATCAATTAAATAAATAAAGACAAATAGCTTTTTATTAAAAACATTATTTGAATTCTCACTATATTGTTGTTTGATTGTGAATACATCTTCACGAGACATTGTTATATTGTTAAAATAAACTATTTTCTATTAATAAATATCCTCCTTATCATAAATACATCTTTACGATTTCTCACCTTTATTCTTAAAACCTGCTTAACTATATTAAACACTATTAATTTGATTACTCTGCGCCACATCTTAGATCAATTACACAATCAATCTGCATATCAACCGATTTGATCAATTAATCGATCGACCCATCAATTTTAATTAACACCTTTAATTCGTGATTTCCTTATTTTTGATTATTTAAGTAATCTCTCAATTCCCCAATCCTTTAGCAGTTGTCACGTTCCGTAGTCCAATTTCACTATCAACTGACTAAAATTCGGCTTGCTTATCTGACGCTCTTCCAAACCAATAGTAATATTTGGTGCTGATTGTGTGGAACATATGCCTGTTAGTTTTCAGGCCTGTATAAACAATTTCAAACAGCATCTAAGAAATATTATAGAACATAACCAATATCATTATCTATTTGGAAAGACGCTACAAGCTATTATATTATAATAAATCAAGTAATAGTGCAAAAATTTATAATTTGATTGGCCAATTGTCATATGATTATATACTAATTTAATGTTATACTATGTCCAATGTCCAACACCTTTTGGTCCAATGGATTGGACTAGACTGAACATGGGTAGTTCAATGTTCATGTCCAATGTCCAGCCCAACACTGGCCATACACTTGGGATGAAATAATGGGAATCAGAACAATCCCTCTTCTGTCAGCAGCAACAGACCTTCTGCTAAAAATGAAGGAACTTTAGCTTAGACTTTGAATTTGCATGTAGAGGATAACAGCTTTTTTGTTCTTATCCTTGAAGAATTTGATAGGCCTGCTAATTCGACTTATAGTAAGAAGCGATGGGTAGAACACTCGACTCTTAAAGAATTATTGGAAGAAGAAAAAGCCCTCAATGAAGAGAAGAAAGACCCTACTAGAAAAGTTGAGAAGGAATCAAATCTTTCTAAAATCTGAAAAGCTATTACCATCCAGGAAATTTCAAAATCAGCTTCTGCTCCAAAGGTTCCAAAAGCTGTACCACTCAGAAAGAAAAAAATTACTAAAGATCTGCCTCAAATTTTTGCTCTTATCCTACCCTACTCCATCATATCGGACATCCATGATAAACAGGACAATATTACTTTTGAGCAATTACTAAAGGTAGTTCCAGCTCTAAGGACCGAGTTAATCAAAAGTCTCTACAAGAAAAAGATTTTGAAGTCTTGATCCTTTATTAGTCTTCTTCAACTAACCCTGAAGTCCACTGCTTTATATTGTGATGCTGTGGTATGGAGAAAACGATTTCTCTTATTATTGACAGTGAGTTATCTGGGAGTGTGGTCTCCTCTTATCTATTGAGTGAGTTGGGTGTTAAGGTAGAATGACCTTCAACCATCAATATAATCAATATGCATAGACAAAGCAAATGGATGATCAGTGAAATATCAAAATTCCCTTTTATAGTCAGAGAAGTTGTGGTCCCTGTTGATGTGGTAGTTACAGATGCTCACTTCTACCAAGCTATTGTTGAAAATAACTAGCCATTCAAGGTCTATGCTAACATTAAATACAATTCGTAAGAAATGACTTTCTATTGGGAAGATCATGAGATCGTAATCCCTATTAAATTCTGAAAACTTCAACATACTCCTATACAAGGGGATCGACCCTCAAAGATTACCAAAGTGCACTATGATAATGATAGTTATTCTGAGGACTCAGAAAGTAAGAAAGAATCTGAGACTGAACATGAGGAAGAAGAATTAGAGGACCGGCTTTTCAGGTTCTCAGAAGATGAAGGCCAAGTTTATGATTATCAATTACGCTCTAAAAGAGCCGAGGCAGATGAAGAATTTTTTTTGAATCCTGCAGAGAATCTGCCACAAGAGTTAGATATTGGAGTACTTGCAGATGACGACCACGACCATATGGAAGAATTGCTCATAGGATATAATAAACTTTTTGCCTGAACTTCTCAGGACTTAGGGTGAACTAGCTTGGCACTCACTCTATTCAGACGGGTGACGCTCAACCTATTAAGCAATACTATTATCAGACTTCGCCAAAAGAAAAAGAATTTCTAAAAGAAGAAATCAACTGAATGTTGTCTGATGAAATTATTAAACCTTTTCGAAGTCCCAGGGCCTCTCCTATCATGCTTGTTAAACAAAAAGATAAGACTCGCTTCTGTATTAATTATCAGTGCCTTAACTCAGTGACTATAAAGGATAGTTACCCATTACCACAGATTGATGATTTACTAGATACTCTTCGATATTCTTTTTGGTACACGTTGCCTGATCTTGCTAGTGGGTATTGGCAAATAAAGATGGACCCAAAGGACAAAGAAAAGACTGCTTTCATCCTATAGTTTGGTACCTTTAAGTTCAACGTGATGCCTTTTGGTCACTAATGCTCCAGCTACCTTTCAGAGATTTATGGATCAGATTTTTCATAACATTATAGGAAAATATGTGGTTTTCTATTTAGATGATCTTAATATTTTTTTCCTCTTTCTCTGAGCATATTGACTATTTACAGGAAGTATTCGAATGTCTTCAAAATGCTGGGCTACAGTTAAACCCAAAGAAGTGCCATTTCACCAAATGGGAACTCTCTTTTTTCAGATATGTTGTCAATAGTGAAGACCTATCTAAGGCCCCTCGGAAAGTGAAGGCAATTGCAAAGTTTCTCATACCTACTAATCTTTGACAGTAATAAGAATTTTTGGGACTTGCATCCTATTATTGTCAGTTTATACAAGATTTTTCAAAAATATCCAAAGAGCTTACTTCTCTTTCATTACAGACCACTCAGTCCTAAAATTGATATTAAATCATCAGTTACCTAAAGAACATTTAGCTCAGTGTATCCTATTTCTACAAGAGTATGATTTCATAGTAATTCATTGACCTGGTGCCTAGCATACAAATGCTAATAGTCTTTTCCATTTCATTGGTGCTTCAAAGAATCATAAACTTTGTTTTCCCTGTTTCCAAGAAACTACTCTTGATGTCCCATGACTCTTTATACATACTGTCTCAATAAACCCTGACTTTGAAGATAGACCGCATAGATCCTTTCTATTTTGATTAGTTTGACCTCCCTTTTTTATTCATTATATATTACTTTTTATTTTTTTCTTTTTGACTCTGATTTTTTTAAAAAGTTTTTTCCAATAACTAATTATCCTGATATGGACCCTATGAAATATACAACTTTTGTCGATTATATCGATGACCCTAGTTATAAAATTTCTCTACTTTTACAACAGCAAAGATTATTAAAATGGCAAACCCGGCATTTTCTTGTACTCCATAAATTATTATACAAAAAGCACTGTTTGCTCCCTTACCAACTTTTAAAAGTATTATTCCTCATGAAGTCAAATCTATTCTCTTTAGTATACACTCCTACCTACTTTTGAAACATTTTAATATCATGTCTATCTTACAAAGACACCTATGCATTATTTTTTGCTACAGATGGGAGAAGACATAAGGCAGTACGTTCGTTCATGTGATGCCTGCCAATAAAAAAGAAAACCTAGAACGCATGAATCACTGTACCGAATTCAAATTAGCCAACCTTTCGATTGAGTAGGAATCAATATTGTTGGCCCATTAACTTCTACTAAGGCTGGTAATCGTTATATAGTAGTTGCTACAAAATACTTAACTAGATGGCCGGAAGCTCAAGCTCTGCCAGATGCTTTAGCTTCTTCGGTAGCTTCATTTTTCATAGAAGACATA
The DNA here is from genome assembly GCA_003550325.1 of Gigaspora rosea. Taxonomy (NCBI): domain Eukaryota; kingdom Fungi; phylum Glomeromycota; class Glomeromycetes; order Diversisporales; family Gigasporaceae; genus Gigaspora; species Gigaspora rosea. The sequence continues at coordinate 17,964 of QKWP01001666.1, read as the reverse complement.
ATATGCCATTATGGGAGTCCGCGTGAATTATTATCTGACCAAGAAAATGCCAATTGACTGTTGGACACTATATGTAAGCAACTAGAAGTCCATCATAAATATTCCTCTAGCTACTACCCACAAACTAATGGGTTAGTAGAGCATTTCAACTGAACCCTCTGTGAAGTCTTAGCTAAATGTGCTATTCAATATTCGATGAATTGGGATCGATTTGTTTCTCCAGCTTTATTTGCCTATCATATGACTAAACACTCTGTCACTCAGTATGAATCTTTTTATCTTTTATATTAAAGGAAAGCTCTTTTACCCGTAGAAGTTACCCACTTTATTCCTAAACTTCTCTTCTGTACTGTGCAAGAGTTTCAAGATAATATTTTTTGCCGAATCGAACTCTTATTGGGAGATTTACCACAGGCTCAGATCAAGCTTATGAAAGAACTACCAAGGCCCAATTATATTAAAAAATTACCATGATCAATGTTCCATATAGAAACTTATTTTATTGGTGAAAAAATCCTCTGGTATCATTTGGCTCTAAAAGGAACCCACAAAGGAAAGTTAGAAGAAAAATGGTAAGGCCGCTTTTATATTCATAATGTTTTTGGCAACAGCACCTACCAACTTCGCAACCTTGAAGATAAAGTATTGAAACAAAAAGTCCACAGCAATCAGTTTAAGCGATACCATGAACCTCACATCATAAATTCTGAAGCAAATCAATCCTTGCAGGAGCTCAAAATTTAAGGAAGGGAATGTTATCACGTGGCTAAAAAGAATTTTTTCCTGAAGTTCTCATAATGATCCAAGTGCTAAATTTCTATTTTTACTTATATTATACATATTTATTTTATTTTCTTATATATTTTACTATTCTATTCTATATTTATATTTCTTTTTTATTTCTATATCCATATATGTTATAAAATTCTATAATTAACCCTTTGACTATTGTCATAAATCATTGTCTTTATTTAGTCACCATCCTTCCCAAATAGTCAAGTCCTATTACTATAAGAATATATGATTGTATTGTATGTTGATCTGGGAAAATCCTTTACTATATACTGGTGAATGTGCCAGCTTGAGTGTATCGCATAATTCAACCATCAAGAATATTTCAAGTTTTCTTTGTCTTCCTTATCCTTAGCTTCTGACAGTTGTGCACCAGTCTTTAACAAAAATAAAAAAAAATATCCATTAGCAGGCCTACCAAGAAGAAATCTGGCCTTTGGAGATCATATAGCGTAGTAATAAAAGCAATTCTTGCATATACCTGCTTAACTGAATCTCACTTAGTTTTATTTTGAATCTCTATGTGAAATGTGTAGTATAAGTTGATTAAGTAAATTAACTTTTTCATTCGTCTTGCAAAAGATGAATGTAAAGCATTCGATTGTTCTTTTAGATCATCTTGTTACAACAAAATTAAATGCTTTATGCAAGATTGTTTCAGATAGGGTATAGAGAAAACTTATTGGTCTTTTGAATAATTCATCTTTGTCAGCTTTTATAGCTTGTACAGTAAGACCTCCATAAATGCAACCTCCATAAATACAATACCTCTCTAAATGCATGTTTTTTCTATTCCGTAAGATGTAATTAGTACTAAATGCACATTTTATATTCTGTAAATGCAGTTCTCTTGAATAACATTTTATATTACACTAACCTCTCTAAGTGCATGTAGCCAATCAAATTTTAGTATTTAAGATAGGTTATACAGTTTTGGAGAAGTTACACAAACTTGATAATCAAATTTTTAAAGCTTTAACTTAATTGACTTACTCTAAATACAAACCTTCCTAAATGCATGTTGTAGGCTTGTCCTTCAAGTTGCATTTATAGAGGATTGCCTGTATATTTCTCAATAAAGTATTGTATTTTATTTATATAAGGCCGATTATATATTTAGGGGCTCAGTTTTGTTTCTCTTCAGATTTTGACCAATTAGATAAATAAAGATAAATGGCTTTTTATTAAAAACATTATTTGAATTCTCATCGTATTGTTGTTTGATTGTGAATACATCTTCACGAGACATTGTTACATTGTTAAAATAAACTATTTTCAATTAATAAATATCCTCCTTATCTAAATATATCTTTACGATTTCTTACCTTTATCTTTAAAACCTGCTTAACTATATTAAACACTATTAATTTGATCACTCTGTACTACGTCTTAGATCAATCGCATGATCGATCTGCATATCGACCAATTTGATCAATTAATCGATCGACCTATCAATTTTAATTAACACCTTTAATTCGTGATTTCTTTTTTTAGATTATTTAAGTAATCCTTCAATTCCCTGATCCTTCAGCATTATCATGTTCTGTAGTCCAATTTCTTATTTAAGTTCACTATCGACTGACTAAAATTCAGCTCGCTTATCTAACGCTCTACCAAACCGATAGTAACAATATGATGACCATTAATAATTTTTAACTATTGCAACTAGAATAAAGAATTATATAAGGCTATATAAAGTTGTTTTTTTGTTTTGCATTACCCACTATCCTATTTTTTCAATTTTTTCAATCAATTTTTTTCTTTTTTAGATTCCAATTATACCAATTGTTCTATTTTTGGCATCTGTTTTTTCCTGCTATTTTCATCCAGTGTCACCTGATGGAGCCCTTAATTACCCGTAATTGTCCAATAGGACTAACAGAAAAACTATGACTGCTAACCAATCTTTTAATTCCATGTTGTATTAAATAAAAATTATTATTGTATAACCTTAAATATAAACATTATTCTATTTGCAGTAAATTAAAAAAATATGTTTGTTAGCCCTGAATTTTGAAATCTATATAATGCAAAACAAAAAATCAATATTTGCGTGGCCCAAGTAGAGCAAGTTTGAACCACCAATGGAAGACTATTTACAAGAAATCCCAAAATTACTTATCCTCGTTTGAACACACTACGGCAAGACCCTAAAGGAACCTCGAGGTCCATATCTCAATCTAGTTTAAAAGATACAAAGTGCATAATGAAAGGAAGTTGGTATTTTAAATCAAAATTCAAAGTGTGCGTAACTAACAAAAGTCAGTTTTTTCTAAAAAAATATATATATAAATGAATGACAACTGATTATTAATTCATCTAACTACGAATTATGAGAATATATTACAAGCAAATGATCATATGTCTCAATGATTAAAAATTTAAATAATCGTCATAAATTTTCTTACAGTTTGATTACGGTTTTTGAATATAGCAAATCAAAAATGGCAAAGTATTAAAAAATTTATCAGATAGCAATCAAAAACTATCAAGCGTTGATTATAAAGCACCCTTATTAGGAGTACAAGGACATAATATAATGTAATAAAAGTATGTTTTTATTACTTGATATTGTCATGTATTAATTAATTTAATAAGATTTCATTCAAAATCAGATCACGCATGCATTGTTAACAACAAATATATTTCCCATCGCTCAATATACATTAGCATGCACGTGTTGTAATCTCATGCCGTCAGAATCATCATACCCCACCTAAATTGAAAAAATAAAAATTATTACTTCTGCTAAAAAAGGTTTTTCAAAAAACAGAATAAGCAATATCAAAAAAGTTGAAAGAAACTATCTCTATACACATTTTATGTTATACAAGAAACATAATCGTACTAGTATACACATATATGTATATATATATATTTATGCAGAATTTGTTACAATCAAACTATATTATCAAATTAATAAAGATTTTATATAATTTATTGTTCTCAATAGTAAATCTAGAAAATAAAAATTTTATAAAAGATCCCATTAAGAACATTTCAAGAGGATAAAATATTCTTAAATAAGAGAACCTTTTCTAAATATCAATGTTTTTTAAAAAAACTCAAATGTTCATTAAGAACCATAAGAACATTGAATTTTAAATGCTAGATATGAGTAATGCTGTTGGAATAAAAGCTATTAGTGTCTGTTATTATAATGAAATTGAAGTTAAAAAAAAGGACACAAAATATTTATTTATTACCAAAAATTTACTGATATGTATAATTCTAAAAATTTTGATCTTTGTAATAATTTTTCAGGACCAGAGAAAAAAAAAGCAATAGCTAATACATTTTGTGAAAACACTATTTTGACCTCTTCTGATACTAGTAAAAATAGTCTTGTAGCAAAGTAGAAAAAGTATTAGCAGATGTATTTTGCAAGAATGTTACAATAATAATAGAAAATAATGATGGAAAATATGATTTTGAACATTGTAATATAAAGAAAAATGAAGATAAAAAAGATAAACATAGAGTATTCATTTATGATTAAAATTTGCAAATATAGGCAATGCTATTGGAAATAAAGCTATTGGTATCTGTTATTACAATGGAATTGGAGTTGAAAAAGAAGGACACAAGGTATTTGTTTATTACCAAAAATCTGTTAATATGTCTAATACTAAAAATTTTGATTTTTATAATTATTTTCTGGAACCAGAGAGAGAAAAAGCAATAGCAGATGCATTTTGCAAGAATGCTATATTGATCTCTCTGTATTCTGGTAAAAATAGTCATGTAGCAAAGTAAAAAAAGTATTAGCAGATGTATTTTGCAAGAATGTTATAATAACAATGGGAAATACTAACAGAAATATAGTAATATTATTGGAAATAAAGCTATAGGTATTTATTATTACAATAGAATTAGAGTTAAAAAAGAAGAATACAAAGCATTTGTTTATTACCAAAAATTTGCTAATATGTGTAATGCTAAAAATTTTGATCTTTACAATAATTTTATAGGACCTTAGAGAGGAAAAGCAATAGCAGATGTATTTTGCAAGAATACTACATTGACCTCTCTGGATTCATGTAAAATAGTCTTGTACAAAATAGAAAAATTATCAGCAAATGTACTTTGCAATAATGTTATAGAATGCATGATATTGGATATTGTGATAAAAAGGAAATTGAAGTCAAAGAAAATAAATATAAAGCATTCATTTATAATAAAAATTAGCAGATATGGGTAATGCTGTTGAAAATAAAAACTGTTGATATTTTTTATTATAATAAAATTAGAGTTAACAAAAATGGACACTAGATTAGAGTTGCCTGTAATTGTTTTTAGCAAGTTGTAATATTACAACCTATATGTCGTAATATTGCAACCTATATGTTGTAAAGGTTGTAATTAATTATGGCAGACATCTCTACACAAGATATTTGTTTATTACCAAAAATCTGCTAAAGTTGTGACTATGATCAAAATAGAGTTATTCATATATTTTATTATTTAGCAGATTGTGTTACAAAATTTAAAGTATTGTTGTAAAATAAATAGTGTACTAATTGTGAAACAAATAATATTATATATATTGTGAAATTTAAATTAGTTATTTTGAATATATTATAAGACACAATATGTGTCTTTAAACAATTTTTTGAAAGTCTTAAAAATAAAAACATTCACCTAGGTATAGCTAATACTTTATCCAAAGAATGATCTATATATTTTCTGGGTATTTTAATAACCAATCAAATCACTTTCTGCTATGCTAAAAAATGGGGGAAGGCAGAAGGAGAGTAATGTAAACCACTGAATTAAATTGGTCTGGCCTTAATATAGTCTTTTACTATTTTAGTATTTATATTTTAGTTTCAAATACAATAATTATTAATATAACTTTTAATTACTATAGGTAAAATTGCATTATGATTAAAAATTATACTGTAAAATTTTTATACTGTTGAGCCTTCCAAAACCGATCCTGTTAAAATCAATAACCTGCCAAATCTGATAAAAAATTAATCTACCAAGTCAGTTTTAGATATATAAATCTAATACTATTGAACCTCCCAAAACCGATTCTGCCAAAATCAAAAACCTGTCAAATCTGATAAAAAATTACATACCAAGTCAGTAACTGATATATAAATCCAATAGTTTATAATGTTTTAAATCTAATAACCTTTCGATACTGATACAAACCTGTCTACCATACATATCAGGTTGGGAGGTTTAATAGTATATATATGTATCATGTAAAGAACCAAGTGCTATATAAGGCATTTATATTATAACCAATTTTATTCATAGAATATTATTCTCAAGAAATAAAGCAAAAAGCACCCAATAGTAAATCTAAGCTAATAAAAATATGATATTTAGTATGTTATATATCTTTATAACGTAATTTAAGAATTATGATTCTGCTCAATTAGACACTAATTAGACAATACAATTTGCTTTATCATATACAAAATATGCAATTTACATAAATTAAATAAATTGGTTTTGTGCTAATATCCCAAGCATTAAAATATGCCATTTGCTTAATAAACATTCTGATGTACTAAATTCCAAAAGAACAAAATTCTAAAGGATAATAGTCTGAAAAACTAAACTTCTAAAAAAAAGCAATCACAAAAATAATTATGAACTTATATTTATATGTTAAATGGACTTGATTATGCTCAAGTGTTTATTTTTATTAAAAAAATATTAAATTCCTATTGGAGGTTTCAACAGTGCAACATGCTTTTAATATAAAGTGCTCGCAATATAAGACTCTTTGTGGCTAAGGTTAGCATATTAAATCCAAAGCCAGATAAATTATTTGTTATATAAAATGATCCTTCAGATCTTTTACATATCAAATAAAACAGTTATTGGATGCTACACATCCATAACTGCATAATATTAATTTAATTGCTATATTTCCTTTTATCTACTGTATTATTTTGTATTACCAGATATGCTTATACAATTTATTGTCAATTATAATTGTACTTAACACTGTTATATTATATTTTGTTATCCTTTTATACCCAGCTTCTATTTACATATAGGCTATCTAGCATATTAGTTACAACTTTTAAATTTTATAAATTTTCATAATAATAATATAGAAAAAAAGCAGTTACTATAATCAAAGATGCCTACTGTTAGACAAGTACTATTTATTATGCAATTTTAAGAGGGGGTTAGCAGTTTATCACGTCTATATATTATATATAGAAATTATTATTGGCTGCTAATTTGATTACAGGGAGAGGGTATGGCCTTCTAAAAAAATAAATTACGTAATAAACAGCACTTCCCTTATATAAAAAAAATAGTTATGGCTTTTAAAATAAACTAAAGCAATCAACTAGGGTTCAGGGTACAGGGGCATGGGGCATGCCCTTTAGGGAATGCCATATGGCCAAAAAGCATGCCCATAATTAATCTCAACCTAACCCTTACCTATAGAAATCTTAACACACAAAAATATATTATAGTCTATAAACTTCTAATCTAATTGCCCAATTCAATATCATAATTGGGTTATATGTTGAGCTTTTAAAATGTGAATTCTAATATATCATATGATTTTGCATGAAATATGATATAGAATAAAGATTTTGAACTCAAAAGTTATAGATATACACAGTGGCTCTCAATATAAAGTAGAACCTCAGGCTGAATTTTTTAAAATCTGCTTTATTGAGAGTTTTATTAGTAAATCTATTATATCAAATAGTATTTATTATGATCTGAAATTGAATCTTAATCCATTATATCAAGATTTTACTTAGTCTCTGTTATATCAAGAGCCACTGTGTAGTAATACTTCATAAAGCAAATTTAAATGAAAAAAAGAATTCTATTAATGCAAATCCTGTGATATATACCATATTATTGGCTAATAACAGGTTGTAATTACGTGAACTTAAATGGGCATGCCCATGGGCATGAAGGGCATGCCTCAACGCCTCGACCTAAGGCCAGACCAAGTTGATTATATGTTTTAAATTACCACCTCCTCAGAACTTCCCTCCCTCATAGTAAAAAATTTTTGATAAATTTTGATAAATATACATAGAACTAGGGACATTCGGAAAATTTTTATATAGTTACAGAAAAATTCAGAAATTTTTTTTTTTTAAAAAAAAATGGTTTAAAATTTTACTAAGTGAACCACCCTCCCTCTCTGGAGGGGAGAGGGGTAGTGTAAAACACATAATTAACTTGGTCTGACCTAATGGTATGCCAAATTTTTTACCTGTGCCCAAACCCTACAATTGACACATAATAAATAAACAAACCTAAGTCTGTATTATTTCACCAATAACCACTTTATAGAAAACTTTAGTTTATAAATAATTAATTTACAGACAAGGTTTTACAAAAAATTAATCCACAGTCAAATTCATTTTGTATACAATTTAAACCTATACTTAACTTTAACAACAATGGCTGAAATTAATTTACTTGCAAAATTAGCTGTTGGTGAAATAACTTTTATGAAACTGGCTTGTCTGCGAATTAATCGACTAAAAAAACCTTGCCTGGGATTATTCTCTGCGAATTAAGTTTTTTTTTTTGTGAGGTAATTATTGTAAGTTGATCGAAATGGAGTGAACCTGATATCATTAAATCAAATATTTTTTTTAAACCCCTACTATGGGGATGCCGGATGGCATACTTTATTTATTCAATTTTCAAAGGTCTTACATTACATTACATATATTAGAAACTTTCCTAGCTAAACTATATCTCTCTCCAACATTAACTTTTCCCGGCCGACTCCAGCAGGCCCACCACGTCAGTGCCCTGTACCTCTCAGATTCTAGGTAGCTTTAAGGAAATCACTTTCCACCAGATCGCTATATAGGTAGGCCATTTTTCATCTACCCTGGAGCTATATCTGTTTTTGGTCGATTAGTATCGTTAGGTGTTCCTTATACAGATTTTTCTATTTCCTTATTTATAGTGGATAATCCTTATGTTTACGACATTTCTTGTTGGATTTTTCCCTTTTCTGGGTGCTGCATGACCACTGTGGCTATGTCACGCACTCTTGTAGCTGTAGTACCATATCTGTAAATGGGAAGAAGTGCGGTTCCTCATTATAGATCCTAGCTGTTCATGGTTCCAACACAGTTTTTGTCATCTACTAGACTCAAACCAGCGACCTTGCGAACATGACCCCGGAGTGCTAGCCACTGTGCTATCCGACCCAGGGTCTTTAAATCAAATATTAATAATAAAAAAGCTCAATAAAATCGAATTAATATATCCAAATAAATTGCAATAAATGAAATTTGAATCTTAAGTCGATCTGTTCCATCATTTCAAAGTAACACGAATATCAAATATAACAGTATGTTGCACCAGCATAGCGCATTAACATGTGAAACACAGATTTTTAACACCCAATCAAAAGCAAGATTTTGTTTACGCGCCATTCTAGATGACTGAGAAATCACACTCCGTTATGCAACTATGACTATGTACCTGGTATTTAATATTTGGGAATGGACAAGAAAAACTACCATTCAACATTTTATAGCCAATTTGAAAGTATTTATTTTTAATTAAAATTTTGGTTCTTATTTATATATTGTGAATTTTTTTCAGAATTAAAATAAATATTTAATAAATTATTTGAAAATATAATGTTTTAAAATTAGACCAAAGACCAATTAGAAGATTGTGAATTCAAATTTATGATTTAACCACTTTGTTAATAACAGGTTTGCAAATTATGAAATTGATACTTGATGTTGATTAGCTATTTTTGTTAAAATTTATGTAAATTTATCGCATAAAATACTTTTATTTATCATGTAAAAACCAAAATTTTTTAGTAACGATAACAAAACATAAATTCATTGGGATGGATTATTAGGGACCTCACCATCTATTAATGCAGAAAATTATAATTAGTTTGAGTATACTGATATTTTAGCCTTTATTACCCATAATAATTTCACTTACCCTCGAAATTAATACCACATTTGACAGCAATACCAATTTTCATTGTATCAATAAGTATTTGGTTAATTCCTGCCTGAGCAAGCACTTGTAATGCAAGAGTATTGTTTTCAAGAAAATTGCCAAAAGTATTAATTATGTCCTTATTGCACTGTGTACAGACTTGTTCTGGGTTAGCAAAGGCAATAGCTTCTATAATAGTATTATCGGTGATATTAAACGGAGGGTTAGGTAAAGTAAAGGTGATATTGGCAGTTTCATGTATGCAAAATACATTATTATTTTTAAAGCATATTGAATCTCTCAATGGAGAATAGAAAACGGCAGCGCCATAAATCAATCCCACAATTGTGTTATTTTTATTTAGTTCCGTTGTACATCTATTTAATATCTCCTGAATTGCGCTTTGAACACCCTTCTCAGAGCATCTGGGTACTAAACAGATAATATTGGAGAATTGATCAATTGGATCAAGATAATTTAAAAATTCTCTGAGATTTTTTTTAATATTTCCAATTTCAGGAATCATCGGTACAAGTGGTAGAAGAGCAGGAATTGGAACGCATGTTAGAAATTCACAACTAAGAACAATCTTAGACAATGCGTCTTCGCAGCTTGCTGATAGATTACCCAGATTGAATCTATTATCTTTTGGTGGGGGAATTGACGTGATATTTGATAGAATAGTGGACTCTATGTCTGTCAAAGCTAGGAGTACTATAATAGTCAAAATTTTGTTCAACAACGTTTTCAATATGAAAATAAAGATTTATTGTCTGAAAAGAAGTGCCTTGCTTTAAAGCGAGGATATAGAAAATGATGTGAAAGTTTTTAATCTTTTTTGTGAAAGTTTTTAAAAATCAAAATTTTTGTTCATTCATATAATTATTATTAATTACTAATTTTGTCTGTCAGGACTAATTATTAAATAGACAGGCAAATCATTACACAATCCATCAAAGATTTTCATACAGTTTACAAGACTCTTTTTATGAGGTCATTGTGACTTATTTGTATTATAAAACTCAAATTATTATGTTAACTTGTGGCATTCGTATCGTACTTTAATAAAGTGGTTGGATTCACCGGACATTTATATTACAATTTACATATTAGATAAAATCGATAAAACTATAATATAATATTCAGTGAATCTACTTGAATCCAACCACTTTATTAAAGTACAATAGAAAGCCACAAGTTTGCATAATAATATGATTACGGTTCATAATGCAAATAGGCCACGAAGACCTTGCGAAAAGTTTATTGTAAACTGTATAAAAAATATTTAATGAATTGTGTGACGATCTTCCTGACTATTTTCTAATTTGGGGTCAGCTAAAACGAATTAGAGATGGGCAAAATGACATCTTTCTGTATCATGCATGCGCATGTTATGTGCATGAATGCATGCATGTACGCACGCATGCATATACAAGTCCAAAAGTATTAAAATTTTTACAATATGAATATATCAACAAGGATCCCAACAAGTCCAAAAGTATTAAACCTAGAGATGGGCATCATGCGCATAAATGCATACATGCATGTGTGCATGCGCATGGTCTAAGCAATTTTATATTAATATGCCCATACAAAATTAGTTAAAATCCAAATTTATAAAATATTTCTAACGTTTGATTCAGTGAGGTTTTTCGGTTTTACAGAAATCAGTATGATATGGGTGAGCTGATCAGTCTGGTACTGTATTGCGAAGATTAGTATGGTACAACTCTAATTTTCCTTTATAAAATTTAGATGAGATAAAATGTGATTCCAAAACATTTGTATGAATACACATTAATGCGCATGATCAAGGCATCATGTGCATGCATGAAACCTATTTCTAAGTATGGTATCTATATTTAAAAATTGTACCATACTGATCTGCTATTATATTAAATATATATATTATCAGAACTGTATGGTATGATTTGATAAAATCCATGGGATTATAGAAGATCAGTCTGGTACAACATGCCAGATCAGTATGTAATTTTATCAAAACGTACTATATTGATCTGTTTTATATTAAATATATATATATTAGCAGAACAGTATAGTACGCTTTGATAAAATACACACTATACTATACCATACAGATCTGGTAACTATACAACAATGCATCCAGAAAATCTGTACCAGGTTGGGATCAGATGATCGTTCGGATGATAGTCCGTATTATGGTCCGGAAATTATGTCTTTGATGATTTTATAACAATAATGATAAGAATTTATTTTTCAATTAAATAATGATCATAAAAGCAATTTTTAATACTATTTACAATGTATATATACAACACATAGATATAATACAAATAAATTTGAAATCTGACATACTAAAAATATAACTCTAATTTTTCCAATTTGGTTTGTTTGTTATTTGTGAGTTCTTTAATAAATTATGAACAGTTGGCTCTTGGAATTTTATAGTAGTTCAGTACCAAAAGTGCCTTGTATTTTTAATAAAATGTAGTAATTTTCTATAATGAACATCTTTTTCTTCCAAAACCTTAATTCTTTAAAGAAAGAGTTGACTGCATTCTTTTTGTAGCTAATCTTTTATTAAACTACTTTATCTTAGATAGATTAATATTTTTTTTTGTAATGAATTTTTTTTAAATTAATGCAATTAAACTATAATTTTTGATCTACTTCAGCTATTATAAGGAATCTTGGTGAAATAGATAAAGCACTAACTTGCTCATTATTAGAAATTAGATTTTTTATATCCTTTTTTGAAATATTCCATGCTGTTAAGAAGTTAGTTAATATCACCAAAAAACTTTCCAAAGGCATTATATGCTTATTTGAATTTTTATCGCTACGTAATTATTAACTAAATTTTGAATTATTATGAATAAAATACAAATAATTTCAATATCTTCTTTAAATAGCTGATATTACTTATTTCCATTTTTAATTATTGTAACTTTCAACTTAATACATATTAACTAATGGAAATATTTGCTAAAGTGGTATAAGTAGGTTCAATACTGTATATTCAAAGTATATTTAGATTTAATTTAATAGTTTCTTGTAATTAGCAAAAAAACAGTTTGTACACAATATTCAAAATATGTTTGTAACAAGTTTTGTATCTTTTGCTCTTTCTTTTTCTTTTTTTTTGTTTTTTTTTTTTTTTTGCAAAAAGGAAAAACAATTAAAAAATACTATGCTAAGCTAACACTAATGACAATATAGATTAACTTTTATTAATGTTTAACTTGATATAAAAATATAATTTTGGTTTCTAGTTCCAAAAGTTCATATCATTCTGACTTCTCTTTCCAAATGATTATTCGATCCCAACCTGGTACACATTTTCTAGATGCTATAACAATGATGCCTAACAAGTGATGAAACCTTCATTATTGGCAATTAATAAAAACATTTCATTAAGTAACTTCCAAATGACAAATTGATGATTAATTAAATCTATGGTAATTAATAAAACCTATAATAATTGACAAACCTATGATAATTGACAAAACCTAAGCAATTTCTGGGCTGAAGATCACTTTTAATCTCAAAATTGTATATCAAAACTGTAAAAATAAAAAACTATGTAGAACACGTAATAAATTTTTGTGGTTGTAATAAAAAAATGTAGTTCAATAATAAAATTTTAGCTAAAACAAAATATAATATGATTTATACTATAAATATTTAAAAAAATATTTAAATAAAGCTGTTTTAAAAGATTAAAATTAGTTTATTAAATTAAAAAAAATTAAACAAAATTTTTTATTCTCCCAAAATTTTTGAAATTTTTAAACTTTGAGTGATGATATTTTGACAACTACTAAATTAACTTTAATAACATTTTTTATTTGAATTCTACAAATTTGTAGAATTTAAATAAAAAAAAAGTATATCAAATTTGGCTTGATAGTTGTCAATATACTATTTTCTCAAACTTTTAAAAAATTCAAACTAACTAATCAAAATAAAGGTTGTGTCAAAATTTTTTAGAGATATAGCAATACTAGTAATAATTACAAATGGTAATAAATAGCAAATCTTATTATATTTGAGTGATAATATCTCAATATTTACAGTACCAAATTCAATAAATTTTTTTATTTGAATTGTACAGATTGTAGAATTTAAAGTTTATCAAAATTGATTTGATGGTTATCAAAATATCATGCTCAAAGTTAATAAATTATGATGCAGCCTTTATTCTGATCAACTATCAAGCCAAATTTGATAATTTTTTTATTTACATTTTACAAATTAGTAGAATTCAAATAAAAAAAAAGTTTATTAAAATTGACTTTGTAGTTGTCAAGATAATATTGCTCAAAGCTTTAAAAATTTAAAATATTTATCAGAATAAAGGCGTGCCAAAATTTTTCAGACTTTGAATAATAATATCTTAACAATTACTAAGCCAATTCAATAAATTTTTTTTAATTAAATTCTACAAATTTGTAGAATTCAATAAAAAATTTATTGAATTGGCTTAGTTATTGTTAAAATTTTGGCACAGCCTTTATTTTGATAGATATTTTGAATTTTTTAAAGCTTTGAGCAACATTATTTTGATAACCACAAAGTCAATTTTATAACTTTTTTTATTATTTGAATTCTACTAATTTGTAAAATGTAAATAAAAAAAGATCATCAAAAATTTGGCTTAATGGTTGATCAAAATAAAGGCTGTATCATAATTTTTTAAACTTTGAGCATGATATTTGATAACCATCAAATCAATTTTGATAAACTTTAAATTTTACAATTTGTACAATTTAAATAAAAAAATTTATTGAATTTGGTACAGTAAATATTAAAATATTATCACACAAATATAATAAGATTTGCTATTTATTACTACCTGTAATTATCACTAGTATTGCTATATTTCTAAAAAATTTTGAAGCAAACTTTATTTTAAGGGTAGAGGGTATGTAGATCATTTCTATTAATAAACTAGTTACTAAAAATTTTATATTTAATAATAAAGAAAATTTTATTAAGTAACCATATTAATTTTTTAAATAAAATTGTAGTTGAGGTTTTTCTGATTCTAACGGTGGTTGAATCATTAAAATTGGCCCAGTAGAACCTAAGATATAGTTGTTTTTATCTTCGCGACCTATTTTACTTATTGTTTACACGTGATTTGATTGGCCTATTTGTGATCAACCCGCAGAATAGACCCTGCCCTGCAAAAGTTGATACTATAAAAACTTTATCAAATTTTATTCAAAATTAATAAAATTTTTATGATATGTGTAATTTTTTATTACGAACAAGTATTACTTAGTACATAAATACAATTTATATAGTAAAAAATTAACTTTTATATGTAGCAACTTTTAAATTCGCAGTAAAAATATTTTTGGTCACTCATTTATTAATAGAAATGATCTACATACCTCTACTATTAATAGTTATTTTGAATTTATTAAAAGTTTGAGAAAATAGTATACTGACAACTATCATACTTTTTTTTATTTAAATTCTACGAATTTGTAGAATTCAAATAAAAAATGTCATTAAAAGTTAATTTAGTAGTTGTCAAAATATCATTACTCAAAGTTTAAAAATTCAAAAATTTTGGGAGAATAAAAAATTTTGTTTAAATTTTTTTTAATTTAATAAAATAATTTTAATCTTTTAAAACATCTTTATTTAAATATTTTTTTAACTATTTATAGTATAAACCATATTATATTTTGTTTTAGCTAAAATTTTATTATTGATCTACATTTTTATTACAATCACAAAAATTTATTACGTGTTCTATATAGTTTTTAATTTTTACATTTGTTTTGTTATATATAATACTATAATTCTATTGGTTTTGATATACAATTTAGTGATCTTCAGCCCAAAAATTGCTTAGGATTTGTCAATTATCATAGGTTTTGTCGATCATTATAGGTTTTATTAATTACTATAGATTTCATCAATTATCAATTTGTTATTTAGAAGTCACTTGATGAAATGGTTTTATTAATTGTCAATAATGAGGGTTTCATCACTTGTTAGGCATCATTGTTATAGCACCTAAAAAATGTGTACCAGGTTGGGATCGAATAATTATTTAGAAAAATAAGTCAGAATAATATGATCTTTTGGAACTAGAAACCAAAATTATATTTTTGTATCATGTTAAACATTAAACAAAAGTTAATCTATATTGCCATTAGTGTTAGCTTAGCATAGTATTTTTTAATTGTATTTCCTTTTTGCAAAAAAAAAAAAAAGGAGAAAGAGCAAAAGATAAAAAACTTGTTACAATTATATTTTGAATATTGTATACAAACTGTTATTTTGCTAATTACAAGAAATTATCAAATTAAATCTAAATATACTTTGAATATACAGTATCGAACCTACTTATGCCACTTTAGCAAATATTTCCATTAGTTAATATGTATCAAGTTGAAAGTTACAATAATTAAATATGGAAATAAGCAATATCAGCCATTTAAAGAAGGTATTGAAATTGATTTGTATTGTATTTATAATAATTCAAAATTTAGTTAATAATTACATAGCGATAAAGATTCAAATAAGCATATAATGCCTTTGGAAAGTTTTTTGGTAATATTAACTAACTTCTTAACAGCATGAAATATTTCAAAAAAGAATATGAAAAATCTAATTTCTAATAATGGGCAAGTTAGTGCTTTATCTATTTCACCAAGATTCCTTATAATAGCTGAAGTAGATCAAAAATTATAGTTTAATTGCATTAATTTAAAAAAAATTCATTACAAAAAAAAAATATTAATATATCTAAGATAAAGTAGATTAATAAAAGATTAGCTACAAAAAGAATGCAGTCAACTCTTTCTTTAAAGAATTAAGATTTGGAAGAAAAAGCTGTTCATTATAGAAAATTACTAAATTTTATTAAAAATACAAGGCACTTTTGGTACTGAACTACTATGAAATTCCAAGAGTCAACAGTTCACAATTTATTGAAGAACTCACAAATAACAAACAAACCAACTTGTAAAAAAAAAAACAAGAGTTATATTTTTAGTATGTCAAATTTCAAATTTATTTGTATTATTTCTATGTGTTGTATATATACATTGTAAATAGTATTAAAAATTGCTTTTTATGATTGTTATTTGGAATCTTTGCTAGGAAAATCACCCTTCGACATTTTCCGATCGGGCTGATATGGACAAACTTAAACAAACATACCGGATTTTATTTGCATATAAATCATTTTTTGACATTATTGATTCGAAAGTTTATTTGACGTACCATTGAATCAATAAAGGCAAAGATGATTTACAATTATATAAGAACTGGTATGTGTTCTAAGTTTGTCCGAAATTACCCGATCGGAAAATGTCGAAGGGTGATTTTCCTAAAAAGATCCCATTTAATTGAAAAATAAATCCTTATCGTTATTGTTATAAAATCATCAAAGACATAATTTCTGGACCATAACCCGGACTATTATCTGAACAATCATCTGATCGGATGCATTGTTGTATAGTTACCAGATCTGTATGGTATGGTATAGTGTGCATTTTATCAAAGCGTACTATACTGTTCTGCTAATATATATATATTTAACATAAAACAGATCAATATAGTATGGTTTTATAAAATTACATACTGATATGGCATGTTGTACCATACTGATCTTCCATAATCCCATGGATTTTATCAAATCGTACCGTACAGTTCTGATAATATATATATTTAATATAATAGCAGATCAGTATGGTACGATTTTTAAATATAGATTCTATACTTAAAGATGGGTTTCATGCATGCGCATGATGCCTTGATCATGCACATTAATGTGTATTCATACACATGTTTTGGAATCACATTTTATCTCATCTAAATTTTATAAAGGAAAATTAGAGTTGACCATACTGATTTTCGCAATACCGTACCAGACCGATCAGCTCACCCACATCATACTGATTTCTGTAAAACTGAAAAACCCCACTGAATCAAACGTTAGAAAGGTTTTATAAATTTGGATTTTAACTAATTTTGTATGGGCATATTAGTATAAAATTGCTTAGACCATGCATTTATGCGCATAATGACCATTTCTAGGTTTAATACTTTTGGACTTGTTGGGATCCTCATATTGTAAAAATTTTAATACTTTTGGACTTGTATATGCATGCATGCGTACATGCATGCATTTATGCATATAACATGCACATGCATAATACATAAAGATGTCATTTTGCCCATCTCTAATTCCATTTTAGCTGACCCAAAATTAGGAAATAGTCAAGAAGA
>QKWP01001665.1:105285-117313 GCA_003550325.1 Gigaspora rosea | reverse complement strand
TGTTTATATTCATTTCATTCGCATTAATCACCTCATTCGGCATGTAGTATAAAGAACATTTATTAATCAATGAAATTAAAAACAGCAAAACAAGTTCACAAAACAAGATCATAAATACTTACTTATTTACCGTTACATTTAAATTCATTTCATTCACATTAATTTAGCCCGTGAATACAAAGAACATTTATTAATCAATGGAATGAAAAACAGCAAAACAAGTTCACTAAACAAGAACATAAATACTACTTATTTACTATTACGCACAAATCATTTCATTCGCAATAATTTAGTTAGTGAGTATAAAGAACATTTATTAATCAATAAATTAAAAACAGCAAAACAAGTTCACAAAACAAGATCATAAATGCTTACTTATTTACATTACGTTTAAATTTATTTTAGAACATTTATTAATTAATGGAAATAGAAACAGCAAAACAAGTTCACAAAACAAGATCATAAAAACTTATTATTTATCTTACACACAAATCATTTCATTTGCAATAATTTAGTGAGTATAAAGTACATTTATTAATCAATAAAATTAAAAATAGCCAAACAAGCTCACAAAACAAGATCAAAATACTTATTTACCATTATTACGTTTAAATTTATTTTATTCGCATTAATTTAGTCGGTAAGTATAAATTTATTTATTTACATTCGATATAAAAAATTTTTTTTTTAATATTAGCCTGGTGATTATGCCATTTTTTATTCATAATAGTAGGTTAGTTACATTATCAAATGCTATTACTACCCTGGCTTCTTCTAGCCTTACATCTAAAAAACAGCTCGTTCGGTTACTTAAAAGCACCTGTCCGTGACCTGCCAGAGTAGAATTAGCTTCACTATTGCTGGGATTCTTCCAAACCCCTCTATCGCTAGATCATTAGCTGAGTTCCACGGCTCGTCATGACCACCTTTTTCCTTATAAACTTCTTCCACCTAGATCCTGGCAGAATAGTTATCTAACTAATATCTGTGTTATACAACTAAAGAAAAAGAGAAAAAACAAATTGAAAGAAAGGGTAAAAAGGGAAACGAAAAGAGAAGGAGAGAATAAAAGGGGAAATACTACATAACCTAAGCGAAAAACCAAAATAAAAAAAGGACAAGATGAAAAAAGCATAAAAAAAATATGGCCTGACATACATATACTCGAAGAAAAAAGAAATGAAAAAAAGAAAATAAAGAAAGAAAGGAAAAAAGACAGAAGAATATTCGAGAATATTCTAGTGATAAAAATTATATAACACTGCGCAAGAGAATGCCTCGCCATAGTATTATATATAAAAAGGAAACTAATGGAACAATCTAGAATTTAATCTCTGCAGATCTGCCTATACCTATGTGCCACGTCTCATTACACGTCCATTCCTGTTTATCCACCTGCATGCCTTCTTCCCGATTAGGATAGGAACAACAATGCTGATCTTTTGGAGGGGGTACGCCGAATTTCCCACTTTCCATCCAAAATTCCAGAAAAAAAACTTTAAGCGAGAATATGATAGTGGGTGTATAGTTGTAGTACTAGCAAACGAGTACCAAAATAAAGGAGTTGTAAGAGTTACGCTGTACAGAATAACATATCTAACCAAGTATCTACTTCTATTTTCATATCTATAGGCCTTGACAAAGCTCCAGAGTTTCTCTGCTACGTCTTTGCTCAATAGCACCCAAGCCCGCCAAGGTGCCTCGCTTTTAAGTCTGCTGTTCTTTTTCATCTCTATTTCAGTCGCAGAACATACAGTGAATGGACTTTGTACCTGACAGCAGCTTTGGTAGAGTTTTGTTGTATATAAATATGTTAACTGCATAGTTTTTGTAGGTCTAAGTTCTTGGAAAATTTGGTACGAGGGATCATCAGAAAGAGTTTGATTTACATTTGATATAAAATTTATATTGCAGATGCAAAATAAAACATATATTATATAGACAAGCCAAATAAGAAAATGTGCACTTTGTAATGAAGATAACACTTCTGAAGCATGGTGTCTATCATGCGACCCTAGTATAACAACAAGGTGGACAATTGGAAATAAAGATATTGATGATTGCATGAAAGAATTCCAACTTAGATTCTGGAGTTATAAAAATGCAATTGAATGGATTCCATTTGATAAATTATCTGATATTAAAGAAATTAGTAAAGGTGGATTTGTTCCATGAATTCAGCAACCTGGTTGAATGGCATACAAAAAGTTGATGATGAAAACTACATTTACAAAAGAGCACGTGAATATTCAGCATTATTGCACTCAAGACATTGACCAATTCGAAGGAAAACAATTGTGATTTTTTAAAAGAAGTTGATTTATTGCTTTGATAATTATTATTAGTAGTTTACTAAACTAATTCATTGTTTAAACCTTAAGTTTAAAAGTCTTATGAAATGTACATTAAATTCTACAATGCTCGCAATATATGGAATAACTCAGAACACAATATTTGATAGTATTTTAGTATGCTAATGATGGGAGTCCTCTCTCATAAATATTTAAGAAAAAATTTTAATACACTTACATGGCAGACCAAATTGCAGTTACTTAAATAACATTTACGCTGATTTTCATAGTGGTAATATTTTGCAAGACCAACAATCTCATATCATAGATCTAGGATTGTCTAAAAAAAAAGATGATAATGCTTCAGAAAATGAAACTTATAGTGTAATGCCCTATGTTCCTCCTAAAGTCTTAACAGAAACAGCAGCTTATACAAGCAGCAGATATTTATGGTTTGGTATTATTATGGCAGAAATGTTAAATGGACAAAGACCTTTTAATAGTTATAAATTCAAAATAAAATCTGCAGTCAAAATTTGCAAAGGATTGCGACCAGAGTTTGCATCTGTAACTCCTAAGTGCTATATTGAATTGGCTGAGAAATACATGAATTCTGATCCACAAGAACATCCTGATACTTGAGATGTTCATATAACAACAGATAATTGGTTAATAAGATAACTAGATTAATTAAAACAATCCTCAAAAATTTTACTGAAAAATCACAACACAAATACGAATAATAAACTTTAACAATCAAAGCTTTAAGATTACAATAAACAATTTCCTGCCAACTAAAATTTTATCTTTGATGTATATACTTACATACATATATATTTAATACACTCTTAAATGTAAAATCCTAAAAGACTCAAATGCAATTAGTAAAATACGTACAAATCAACTTGATAATCCCAAATAACTACTAATATTCAAGCTACTTATACCTAATTAATTAATCACATAACCAAACAAAAAAACAACAAATTTTCTCTAAACAAAACATGTTTTAATTATATACATATAGATTATACAAATGACAAAACTTCAGTCAGTTGGATTTTTTTTTCTCTTTTTTTTTTTTTTTTACTGCAAATTAATAGAATTATGTTCACATCTTAGATTAAACCATGAAAGTTTGGTTTTTGTTTTCCAATACATCAGAATCTGAAGACTTCGATTAGTTAGTCAGATTTTCTTTTTTTATTTTAAATTAATAGAAAATACTAAGACTAAGCCATATGAAGTTGATTTTTTATTTTGCATTACATAGAATCAAAAAACTTCAATCAGTCAGATTTCTTTTTTTTCCTTTTTTTTTACTTTAAATTAATAGAATAATCTCATCTATAATTAGGCCACATAAAGTTGACTTTCATTTTACACTACATAGAATCTGAAAACTTTGGTCAATTGATCAGATTTTTTTATTTTTATTTTATTTTTGTTTTTTTTTACTTAGCTATAAATTAATAGATCAATAGAATAGTAAGCTCTGCGATAAAATTTTTTATATAGAAATTATGATAATTCCAATACTAAACACCGTGTGTACTAATTAATATGTAAGCTCTGTAATAGAATTCTTTATAATAAATCATAATAGGAATCACGATAAACTAATGCAACCAAATCTGCTTAACTACATATAATAATCACTAAATATTAAATACATTCTATAACAATAATAATTTCAATACTAATATCGCTGTGTATACTACATTATTGAGTAAACTCTGTGACAAATTTCTTTATAATAATCATGATAGAGATTATAATAATTCCAATATATTTAACTCAAATTTATATACTAAAATAAATAATAATTAAGTTATTAATATGGCTTAAAAATTGAAATTATTAAATAAGATAGGTAGCACAAATACGCCACCTTTTGCACTAGTATAGTAGTAACCAAAATTTCCAGTTTGTTCATATGACTAATCTGCGAGGTAACGAGCTTTTTTGAAAATGTAAGGTCAATTGCATTGAAATTCATTATTGCGCCAATTTTCTTTTTTTATAGTTTACATTAATTGTCACGGTTGAAACTAGAGATTAGGGCCCTCGATTTAAAAATATAAACCCTACCAAAATCCACCTATACTCTTTTACTATCAAAACTAACACTAAACCATAACCTAACTATTGAAAAAGCTAAAAAAATGCATCCTAAGAAAGTGAAAATTTTATATTAAATTTAAATTTCCAGCTTCAACCGGTACATTAAGTTAGTTAATACTTTATTTAAAATTATTTAAAATTACTTACGTAGTTGAACTTTGTACGTATTATATATTTTTACTGCATATTACATAACATTATAAATTGGTTTTTGTAGTAAGTTTTTTAAATAAAAAATTTAAATATAGTATATATATTTATGGGATTATATATATGTACCCAAAGGTACATATACCCGCATCATGTGACCTATAGATCACCACCAAAATTCAGGATCAGGTGTAACGTTACACGATCAGAAAAATTCAAAACAATCGTTCATTTTGACAAAAATCGCTCATTTTGCAAGAAACTGTATACTAAACCACTTAAAAGTTTTCCTTGAGCGATTTTACTAAATAATAGCCTAAACCCTGACCCTAACCTAATATAAACAATGTTGATTTTGTATGTAATATCAAAATATGGGTACAAAAAAATTTAATGTACCCTACGGGGTATAACTAAATTAATTCTATATTTATTTATTAAATATATAAATTTATCTTTTTTTTAAAAAAAAAATAAAAAAATAGAAAATTAATATTATATACAGTATATTAGGATTTTATTTTATACTGTAGTGTTTTCAAATTACTGTAAAGGACGTGTCAGAGATTAGCTCAGATCAATTTACTTAGAACCCACCTCCCCTCCTGAGAAATTTAGACATTCTATTGGTTATATGTATATATTTTGACCTGAAATTTTGTCCACCTCCATAAGTATTGAAAAATTGAAAAAATATGTAATTTGCAATGATAAATATTTGAAAAGTGATACATCAATTAATGAAATAACAGTCATATTGTGTTTAACGATGGCAACAACTCTTCATATGACTAATGCATGTATAAATTGTTAATAAAATGCTAAAAGTGCACTAGAATGTAACCTATATTTTTATTGACATAAGTAAAAAAAAAAAAAAACATAGACTAAGAACAGATAGAAAGAAACTATATATAGAGCTTTTCTTTAAAATCAAAACTATTGGAAACTTTCCTAGCAACAGTAATGAATATCATATCCATGCGACTGTCTTCTACGTAAAATAGTAAAACTTGGGTATAATATTCATTTACACAACAGATTTTAAACTCTTTGAAGTTATAATAGATGCTGTATTTTATTTTAGCAATCAGTGCACCATTGTTTTTTTTTTTGTTTATGATAACCATTTGAATTCTTCCTCAATAAAAAGCAAAAGTGGTGCTAAAATGTTCACTGGAATGATGATTGATGCTTATTTTCTGTATCACACTAAAGTTGAATAAACTTAATTGAATGTACGTCTTTTTAGCTATTATTGTGTTTATCTCGATTTTCTCTGAACACTGTAATTAATTTTACGTAATGCAATGCAATTATTCACATATATTTTAACCGAATCATCGTTACACGGATTATTTATACAGGTAATTTAAAAATATATATAGAAGTAATCTAAAATTAAACTTTCATATTAATGTAATGCAGAAAATAGATATCCCACTTAAGTATGTCACAAAACTCAATTGTATAATTATTTTAAACCACCTTAATGTAATTGTGCGATGACATAATCCTGGATCTAAATTATACACAGTAATGATTTGTTTTTAAATAAACAGGAAATTTGTTTGGAATCATTTTTAAATTTATTTATAAAAACTTTTACTTTTTGTCATGATTTTTATGCAATATATTTCGCTCGCATAAAATGAAATTATCATGTGAGAATATAAAATAATATTTTAATTAACGTCAAAATGAGAAAACGTAATAGTTCTGTAACATTATAATTTAAGAAGAGCGAAGAAAATTAAATACTTAATAAGTAGAAGGCTATAATATCAAAAAGGCTATTTAAATAGCTACCGAAGATAATAATACTGCAGTATAATTATTATCGCGGCTGTAGCTGGAAATTATGAGCCTAGATTTAAAAAACATAGACCCTACCAAAATAAAGTTACCTCTAAATCCTAACTACCTATCAAAAAAAGATAATAAAATGCACCCCAGAAATTTTTAAAAATACTAGATCGCTAGAATAGCAAATTCTGTAACAGAATTTTTACAAAAACTCACGATAAAAATCACGATAAATCCAATGCAACCAACCTTATCTACAACAAATTTATGCCAGAATAAAAACATTTCGCTAATTTACTATAAAACATATTAAATGCAATTCCAAAATTTGATGCAAAAAATTATAGACAAATGCTGCATTTGCCTGTCGCATTTCTTGTTAGCAGAAACGAATACGTGTATAATATGTGTATATCATTATTTTTTAGTATGTTTAGTGATACAATTAAACTAAAATTTTGTTATTGGATTTCTTCTGTAAACAAAAAAATTTTTTGCTATACTATAAAATTTGTATTATATGCAACATGTCTCTTATTTATGATTTAGGAATTGATGCCTCTTCTTACGATTTAGGAGTTTTTTAAATTAGTAACTGCGCGACATTATCGCGCTAAAAGCAGAACGTGGATAACTTCATTTCTTAGTTACTGATTTATCAATTGAGTTTTTTGTAACTTATGATTTATTATCTTATTTTACAATGCAATAAGTAAATTTTTTTTTTAACCATAAAGTGATAAAATATGTTAATGCCAGATCGCAGACTATTGAAATGATTGAAGTAGTAAATACATATTCAAAGATATTATGATTGTGAACAACAGTCATGAAAAAAAAATCAAGTCAAGTAAAATTTCAGGTCAGTATATAAGCTACTAACATAAAATATTAAAGGTTGTCTATTAAGATATTACAATAAAAGATTACATCATAACAACATTCAATAAGGCCGTTTGAAGTTAATTTTTTGGGTAACATCACCCCCCAGCTGAAGTCTCCCCACCTCCCCCCAAAACGAACAGCCAATCAAAACTCTGGATGACTCTCACCAGTCACCTGATTTATATCAACCAATGAAATTGGCCATCTTTGTTCATTTTTATATGTTCGTTTCATATGTTTGTTTCATTTTACCCCCCTCCCCCCCCTCCCGAGAGTCCTGGAAAAGTGATGTTAACCAAAGAATCAACTTCAAACGGCCTAAGTTTTACAATAACATCAACAAATATATGTTTATCATGTCATTTTTCTTGTTAGTTTAGCTACCGTATATCAAGCTTACAGCATTTAAAAACGTAACATAGTGAGTTTGATTATTTTCTGAAGAGCATGTCTAATATAAAATAGAAGGTATCAATCAAAACCATTTTTAAATTTATTGTAAGCCGTTGCAAGTAACATGTTACAATTAGACTACCCTAGTTTTTTATCATTTTGTGCAACAATTTTCCGAAAAATAAACAGTTTGATCATATTGGATGATCGCCCATCATGTCGTGTAAATAATTGTTATTATTTGCAGTTGGTGGCTTTATTAAAGATAGTGTCATGTGCTATATTTGTGCATATGTTCACCAAGCAATTTTCAAAAAAGGAATTTTGCTTTACCATTTTTTATATGTAATAGCAATTTCTTTCCATAGCAAGACGAAATCTTTACAAAATAAAATTGTGCATGCGATTGCATTTAATTGTCCATAATTTTCGTAACTATCATTAGGTGTGTATTCTTCGGGAATATTTTACCCGCACGAAGCGAATTTGAGGTCTGAGACGAAACTGAATAAAATTCATACGCAGTATTAAATCTTTATTAGCATCAATATTTTTTTGTAAAATGTCTTGTGCATCACTTAGCGAATGTGAACCACCAGAAAGGAAATAAACAAGATCTATATCATTTCCTTTTAAACAAAGCTCATTAGTATCGAATTACTTTTGTGCCGCCGTTAGAAAATACGCGGAGACAGATAATTATAAATTGCTTGCCGCGGTTCATGAGCCTTTTCCTTTAATGATTTAATTCGATCAAACTAATTTGACCAATATTATGCGCAATTTTTAATTCAATTAATTTGAAATCATAACTTCCATAGTGAACAATAAGCTTTGACTACGCCTCGTAATAATAGGGTAAGTTGGTGAAGGTCGGTCCAAGTCTCACGACATGAAAGAGTGCATATGCCTTCCAATAATGGTAAATAATCCATTCTGCTCGTGCATTTCATTTTCGGCGACACGCACGACCAGCCTTTACAGCCAGCGTTGGTCACCTTTATAAGTCCAGTAATTTGAATTGGAATTGGACTTATATGAAATTTATAAGTCCAATGTTCTAATTTATAGGCCCAGTTTAACAAAGTTGTTCTAATTGCCCAACATTGTTTACAATTTAACGCAAAATTTTCGGATTTTTGACATATTAGAAATAATAAATTCAATAGCTACTTAGGGCTGCCTGTTTACAGTTCAAAAACAGTGGATACGGTTGGGGCTTTTATACATTTAGATAAATTGATCTACATAACCCATTTAAGCATTATAATTTGTATATCATCCCAAAAATGTGATACGTATCACACTATAATATAATTAAAGATATTCAATTGCCCGATCAATTTTACCAAAAATGATTAATGAGCTTGTCATGTGGTGTAAGTGGTCTTTACTATAAACGATTGGTAGTTCTACTGCTTATGTGCATTTGATCATCGAAATTATTTCCTCGCAATATTCAAAAAAGGAAATCTGCTTTTACCGTTTTTATATACATGTTACTAGTTCGATGGGTGGCGCTTCGCACCACCCATCTTTGTTTTTATTTTTAAATCGTGTATAGAATTCTGCAACAGAACTTATTTCCAATACAGTACATATAAAGTACGCACTGAGCGTCTCCTTATCCGATTCTGAATTTTAAGTGAAAAAAAAAATTTAAAAAAAATGTGAATATTTGATCCAAGTTTTAAAGTTCATATAATGTAAACCGAAATATCAACTTTGCATGGCTTAATTTTGATGTGAAAACTACTCCATTAATTTACAGTAATTTTTTAAAAAAAAAAATCTGATCGACTGACCGAAGTTTTCAGATCCCATGTAATGCAAAACGAAAATCAACTTCGTACGGCCTAATATTAGATGTGAACATCATTTCATTAATTTACTGTAAAAAAAAAAGTCTGACCGACTGACCGAAGTTTTTCAGATCTCATGTAATGTAAAACGAAAAGTCCACTTCATATAACCTAATATCAATTTACAGTTATTAATTAAAAAAAAAGAATCTGATTGACCAAGGTTTTCAGATTCCATGTAATGCAAAACGAAAAATCAACTTTGTGTGATAATATTAGTTTTTAGTAAATAACAATAATAATAATAAAAAAAAACAAAAAAAAAATAAAATAAAATAAACAGACCGACTTGCCGAATACAGAAGTTTTCAGATCCCATGTAATGCAAAATGAAAATCAACTTCGTGTGGCCGAATATAATGTGAACATTATTCTATTTACAGTAAATTAAAAAGAAAAAAAATAGACCAACTGACAAACTATATAACACAAAACGAAAAATCAACTTCGTGATGCCTAATATTAGATTACAGTTAGATTACAGTAAATTAAATTAAAAAAAAAAAAAAGAATTCTGACTGACTAACTGAAATCTTCAGATCCCATGTAATGCAAAATCAACTTCATGTGACCTAATATTAGATGTAAACATTATTCTGTTAATTTACAGTATAGTAAATTAAAAAAAATTGACCAATTGACTGAAGTTTTTAGATTCCATGTTATGCAAAATGAAAAATCAACTTTGTTGGTCTAATATTAGTTGTGAACATTAATTATTCTATTAATTTACAATAAATTAAAAAAAAAATCTGATCGACTGACTGAAGTTTTCAGATCCCATGCAATGCAAAATGAAAAATCAATTTGTGTAATTTAATATTAGATGTAAACATTATTCTATTAATTTACAACAGATTAAAAAAAAAGAGAGAAAAATCTATCGACTAATTAAATGTCCAGATTTGACTGACTGCCCGAACTGAATTTTTCAGATCAATTTAATGTAAAACAAAAAATCAACTTCGTGTGGCCTAATATTAGATGTGAACATTATTCTATTAATTTACAGTAGATTAAAATAAAAAAATAATCTGACTGACTGACCAAAGTTTTCAAATCCCATGCAATGCAAAACAAAAGATCAACTTCGTGTGGCCTAATATTAGATGTGAACATTATTCTATTAATTTTACAATAAATTAAAAAAAAAACAAAAAAAAATCTGACTAACTGACCAAAGTTTTCAGATTCCATGTAAAGCAAAACAAAGAATCAATCAATTTTGTATAGTCTAATATTAGATGTGAACATTATTCTAAAAAAAAATCCGACCAACTGACTGAAGTTTTCAAATTCTATGTAATGCAAAATGAAAATCAATTTCGTGTGCTTAATATTAGATGTGTACATTATTCTATTAATTTTACAATAAATTAAAAAAAAAAATCTGGCTAACCAAAGTTTTCAGATTCTATATAATGCAAAATATTAGATGTGAACATTATTCTGCTAATTTACAGTATAGTTAATTAAAAAAATCGACCAATTGACTGAAGTTTTTAGATCCCATATAATGTAAAATGAAAAATCAACTTCGTGTGGCCTAATATTAGATGTAATCATTAATTATTTATTAATTTACAATAAATTAAAAAAAAAATCTACCGAAGTTTTCAGATCCTATGCAATGCAAAACAAAAATCAATTTCTTGTGTCCTAATATTAGATGTGAACATTATTCTATTAATTTTACAATAAATTAAAAAAAAAAAAAATCTGACTGACTGATCAAAGTTTTCAGATTCTATGTAATACAAAATGAAAAATCAATCAATTTCGTGTAGTCTAATATTAGATGTGAACATTATTCTATTAATTTACAGTAAATTTACAGTAAATTAAAAAAACAAAAAAACTGACCAATTGACCAAAGTTTTCAGATCCAATATAACGAAAAATTAACTTTGTGTAGCCTAATATTAGATGAGAACATTGTTCTATTTACAGTAAATTATTAAAAAAAAATAAAAATAAAATAAATCTAATCAACTGATCAGATCTCATACAATGCAAAATGAAAAATTAATTTTGTGTGGTCTAATATTAGATGTGAACACTGTTCTATTAATTCACAGTACAGTAAATTAAAAAAAATCGACCGACTAACAGCAACCATGAATAAAAAACACATTGCCTAAAACAATTGCAAAAGTGTTTATTACTAGGAACCGGGAACCAGTGTGAGTCTGGAGCGTTAAAATTTATAATTTATATTGTAAAATTAATTAAAACTAAAACCTTAAATAATTTTATTAGTTTTTTTAATTTTATTAAATTTCTTTTATTTTTTAATTTTTTTTATCATTTTATTATTAATGTATTTATTTATTATTTATTTTTTTTTTATTTTTTTATTTATTATTTATTTATTTTTTATTTTTTTTTATTTTTTATTTTTTTTATTTTTTATTTTTTTTTTATTTTTTTTTATCTTTTATTTTTTTTATTTTTTATTTTTTATTTATTTTTATTTATTTTTTATTTTTTATTTTTTTATTTTTTTTTATTTTTTAC
>QKWP01001665.1:66929-96502 GCA_003550325.1 Gigaspora rosea | reverse complement strand
ACGTATAGTGATAGTGACTACATTACGACTTTCACGTAGCCATCGTCCACATCCATACCCAAACTTTAATTAAATCTTTAGAATATTAAAAATCAAATATATATGATTATATTTGAACTGATCTAAATACAACAAGAAATTCCAAGATGTGTTTCCTTACTGTTTCAGGCCATAATTATCCACATCAAATTATGAACGTGTTTTATAAATGTCCAATGTATCGAATGTACCTTTACTCCATGGAATTTCAGAAAGCCATTCGAGATAAGTACAAACAATTTGATATTCAGTTTGTTCAGATGCATGCGTTTGAGTCATTTAATTCTTGCTGAGTAAATAAATAATAGAATATAATATATAAATATTTTTTTATACTACATAACGAACAAAAAATTATATTTTATTTAGAAATAAAGTAGATTATCATAATAAAATTGAACAAAATTAATTTATTTATTAAAAAATACCCAAAGAGTATCCAACGACGTCTCTGCTATTGAGCTAAACATCTATCACCAATCATTTGAATTCTATCCAATTTATTAAAAGGAATCCACTTGATCAGATCATCATATTTTGTGGCATTAAGTTGTAATTTTTTAATGCAATTATCGATGTCTTTGTTTTTTTAATGCAATTATCAATGTCTTTGTTTTTTTAATGCAATTATCTATGTCTTTGTTTTTTTAATGCAATTATCAATGTCTTTGTTTTCACTCATCCATCCTTGTGCTGCTTTCTAAGAATTGCATGTTTGACACCAAGTTAGCATTGTATTATATCGGTTGCAATTTGTACATTCTCCATTTACTTCGTATCTTTTAGAACAAAGTTCATCAAATACTAATATTTTCATTTATGGTTGTGTTTTGAGTTAATCCAAACTTTCTAATTGCAAGTAATTTTTAAACTCATTATAACATACATATAATAGAAATTAAGTATATAGCTTTTACATTCTCTTGAAATATGAGTTAACGAATTAAACTTCATACTTATGCTAATTTACTGTAATTAAATAATTATGGTTAATCACAAATTCTCTTGAAACGCGATTGTTAAAGTGGACGGAATTAAACGTCTTACTTATGCTAGTAATTTATTTAACGATTAAAAGGCTATGGTTAAATATACATTCTCTTGAAACATAATCATTAAAGTGAACAAATTTAACTTCATAGTCAACCGTAATAAAGAAAAAAAAAAGATTTTTGTGCAGAAATAGTGATTATCATGATGCAAAAAAATTCAAATTATATAATAGGTTGATAACCCAATACGTATAAATTTAGTTGCCCAGGTAATTGATTCGAATCGGTCCACGACACAAATGTGTAAAATTTGTGTTGTTGTTGCACTAAATGTGCAAATATAGGTACGTGGCATTACATCTAGAAAATGCCACAATTACATTTTTGATATTTTTAATCAAAATGTATCAAAAACGTAATTTCAGTCATCAAAGGGCGTAAAAATATGAGTCTGTCGCTATGCTCCAGACAATTAATTATTTTTAATAACTATTTATAAATCAATTACGCAACACAAATATTGCAATAATTACAATTTTAAATAAAAGTCGTTATCGAATGACCCAAAATTTTCCCACAATCTGATCATATTTTTGGATGTGGTTAATAAAAACAACCCAAAATTAAATTAAATTATATGTAGATAGATAAAATTGGTAAGTTTAACTCTGTTGTCATATCATCATTATTAACTGTACGTATAGCCTAATATTAAATGTGAACATTATTTTATTTACAGTAAATTATTAATAAAAAAAATATGACTAACTAACGCAAGTTTTTAGATCCCATGTAATGCAAAATAAAAAATCAACTTTGTGTGGCCTAATATTAAATGTGATTATTACTCTTTTAATTTACAGTATAGTAAATTAAAAAAAAATCGACGACTGACAGATTCCATGCAATATAAAAAACGAAAAATCAACTTTGCGTAGCCTAAAACAATCGCAAAAGTGAGTCCATACTTGCTCTAATAATAATAATAATAATAATTATTATTATTATTATTTATAAATTAATTACAATATCGCAATAATTACAGTTTTAAATATGAATTGTCAGGATGACCAAAAATTTTCTCACAATTTGATCATGTTTTTGGATGCGGCCAATAAAAACAATCCAAAATTACATGTCTTCATTATTAACCGTATGCAAAACTAGATTTTCCCATACAATGGTCATGTTTTCTGAAGTTGACCAAATAATAATATTTAAACGTAAGCTTAGCATGTCGTTACTATTAACACAATGAATCGTATGAAAAGATAAGTTTTCTCACACATTTCAGTCGAATTTGTTTTAGGTGCATAGATTACATCAAAATGACATAAGTGCACGTGTAATGAACTATCCAATCAAATTATGAATAAAAGACCAATTAGAGTGCAGGATTGAAAGCTAATTTCTAAATTAATTACAATATCGCCAATAATTACAAAAATTTTCCTACAATTTGATCACGTTTTTGGATACGACCAATAAAAACAATGCAAAATTATATGTCTTCATTATTAACCATACACAAAAATAGGTTTTCCACATAATGGTCATGTTTTCTGAAGTTTACCAAATAATGATATTTAAATGTAAGCTTAGCATGTCATCACTATTAACACAATAAATCGTATAAAAAATAAGTTTTTCCACATATTTCAGTCGAATTTGTTTTAGGTGCATAGCTTACATCAAAATGACATAAGTGCACGTGTAATGAACTATCCAATCAAATTATGAATAAAAGACCAATCAGAGTGCAAGATTGAAAGCTGATTTCTTTATTGTAGTTTTTAACTAGTACATATACATGTACATATGCCATACATGTACAGTACATGTGTACTAGTACATGTATAGTGGCCAACAAAAGTAACGCCCAATTTGCAGATCATCTCATGTGAGTAAATAAAGGGGCTGTATATACCCCATAAATTATGTATTTTGGGGCAAATTTTTTTATATTCTGCTTCTTTATACATCAAAAAACAAGCTCAAAGAACAAAAAAAATTTTTTTTTATGAAATGCTGCGCAAACAAATAGATGATAAATAGAAGAGAATGGCCCTTGCTTATATCAGTAATGAGTGCTGAGCAGGTTGCCTATAAGCTTGGACATGCCCCAACAACAATTCGACGGTTCTTAGCTAAGTACAAAAAGACCAAAAAAATTGAAAATTTACCTTAGTCCAGGCATTTCCCCATCCTCAAAAAGCAAGAAAAAACAGGCGTAGTAAAAAAAGTATTAAAAAAAAGGTGGGTGCCACTTCTCCAAATTGTAAAGGATCTAAATCTCAAATGCAGTATTTAAACTGTAGCTAGGACCTTACATGACGCTGGGCTTCATTCTTGTATAGCTGCCTTGAAGCCTTTTTTGTCACTAGCCAATATAGAAGATTATAAAAATTGGTGTGAACAACACAAAGACAAGGATGTTTACTATTGGAGGCATGTCATTTTTTCTGATGAAATGAGTATAGAAGTAGGTAAACAATCCTGCCAAGTTCAAGTATGGCATTGTGCGGATGAAAAATACAAACATAAGTGTTTGCAACTGAATTTTAAGAGTGGGAGGGTCTCAGTAATAGTGTGGTCATGTTATATCGACACCATTAAAGGTCCTATAGTTTTTTTTGATAATTACAAAGGTCCCAAGCAAAAAATTAATAAAGAAATTTATACCAAGGTTCTAAACGACCACCTCATACCATTTATATCTGCTGCTCATATGCTACTCAACTCCCATCCAATTTTTCTGTATGATAATGCCCCTGTTCATAAGGTGTTAGATTGGCTTAAATCACAAAAAATTAATTATATGGATTGGCCTTCACGATCCCTAACCTTAACCTCATGGAAAACATTTGGAAGATCATAAAGGACAATATTCAGAACCGTGAAGACTTTCCAAGGGGATAAACCTGCACTTAAAGCGGCCCTAATAGAAGCATGATCAAATTTGGATATATCAGTTCTTCGTGTAGTTTCAGACTCAATAACTCGAAGAACTGAGGTTATCGCAGGTGCAAAGGGTCTCTTATCAATATATTAAATTAATAAAAAAAATTTGATATATATGCAGCCAAAATTTTATTAATAACTAGTTCGATGGGTGGCACTTCGCGCCACCTATTTTATTTGTTTTTATTTTTAAATCGTGTATAGAATTCTGCAACAGAACCTATTTTCAATACAGTACATATAAAGTACGCCACTGAGCGTCTCCGTAGGGAGTTGTAAAAATTAAAAAAAAATACAGTACATAAAGTGGAGGTCGAGTTAGTATCGAAGTTATCGCAATTCTGAATTTTAAGTAAAAAAAATTAAAAAAATGTGAGTATTTGATCCAAGTTTTAAAGTTCATATAATGTAAACTGAAATATCAAATTTGTATGGCTTAATTTTGATGTGAATACTACTCCATTAATTTACAG
Organism: Gigaspora rosea; assembly: GCA_003550325.1. Classification (NCBI taxonomy): domain Eukaryota; kingdom Fungi; phylum Glomeromycota; class Glomeromycetes; order Diversisporales; family Gigasporaceae; genus Gigaspora; species Gigaspora rosea. Next base: position 92,037 of record QKWP01001665.1, on the reverse strand, counting down.
TAAATTTAAAAAAAAATCTAATCGACTAACCGAAGTTTTCAGGTCCCAAGTAATGCAAAACAAAAATCAACTTCGTGCGGCCTAATATTAGATGTGAACATCAGTTCATTAATTTACTATAAAAAAAAAAAGTCTGACGAACTGACCAAAGTTTTTCAGATCTCATGTAATGTAAACGAAAGTTCACTTCATATAACCTAATATCAATTTACAGTTAATTAAAAAAAAGAATCTGATTGACCAAAGTTTTCAGATTTCATGTAACGCATAATGAAAAATCAACATTGTATGATAATATTAGTTTATAGTAAATAATAATAATAATAATAATAAAAAATTAAACCAGACTGACTTACTGAATACTGAAGTTTTCAGATCCCATGTAATGCAAAATGAAAAATCAACTTCGCGTGGCTTAATATAATGTGAACATTTTTCTATTTAAAGTAAATTAAAAAGAAAAAAAATAGACTAACTGACAAAGTTTTCAGATCCTATGTAACGCAAAATGAAAAAGAAACTTTGTGATGCCTAATATTAGATTACAGTTAGATTACAGTAAATTAAATTTAAAAAAAAAAGAATTCTGACTGACTAACTGAAATCTTCAGATTCCATATAATGCAAAATTAACTTCATGTGACCTAATATTAGTTGTGAACATTATTCTGTTAATTTACAGTATAGTAAATTAAAAAAAAATTGACCAATTGACTGAAGTTTTTAGATTCCATGTTATGCAAAATGAAAAATCAACTTTGTTGGTTTAATATTAGTTGTGAACATTAATTATTCTATTAATTTACAATAAATTAAAAAAAAATTTGATCGACTGACCAAAGTTTTCAGATCCCATGCAATGCAAAATGAAAAATCAATTTGTGTAAGTTTAATATTAGATGGAAACATTATTCTATTAATTTACGGCAAATTAAAAAAAAAGAGAAAAAATCTATCGACTAATTAAATGTTCAGATTTGACTGACTGCCCAAACAGAAGTTTTCAGATCCATGTAATATAAAACAAAAAACAACTTCGTGTAGCCTAATATTAAATGTGAATATTATTTTATTAATTTACAGTAGATTAAAAATAAAAAAAATAATCTGACTGACTGACTGAAGTTTTCAAATCCCATGCAATGCAAAATGAAAAATCAACTTCATGTGGTCTAATATTAGATTGAACATTATTCTATTAATTTTACAATAAATTAAAAAAAAAATTTGACTATCTGACCAAAGTTTTCAGATTCCACGTAATGCAAAACGAAGAATCAATCAATTTTGTGTAGTCTAATATTAGATGTGAACATTATTCTAAAAAAAATCTGACCAACTAACTGAAGTTTTCAAATCCTATGTAATGCAAAATGAAAATCAATTTCGTGTGCTTAATATTAGATATGTACATTATTCTATTAATTTTACAATAAATTAAAAAAAAATCTTGCTAACCAAAGTTTTCAGATTCTATATAATGCAAAATATTAGATGTGAACATTATTCTGCTAATTTACAGTATAGTAAATTAAAAAATATCAACCAATTGACCGAAGTTTTTAGATCCTATGTAATGCAAAATGAAAAATCAATCAATTTCGTGTAGTCTAATATTAGATGTGAATATTATTCTATTAATTTACAGTAAATTTACAGTAAATTAAAAAAAAACTGACCAATTGACTGAAGTTTTCAGATCCAATATAACAAAAAATTAACTTTGTGTAGCCTAATATTAGATGAGAACATTATTCTATTTACAGTAAATTATTAAAAAAAACAAAAAAAAATCTGACTGACTGATCAGATCTCATGCAATGCAAAACGAAAAATTAATTTCGTGTGGCTAATATTAGATGTGAACAGTATAGTAAATTAAAAAAAAAAATCGACCAACTGATAGCAACTATGAATGTAAAAACGAAATATTTTGCATTGCCTAAAACAATTGCAAAAATGTTTATTATTAATTATTATTTTTAATAATTATTTATAATTACACAATACAAATATCACAATAATTACGATTTTAAATAGAAATCGTTTTCGAATGGCCCAAAATTTTCACACAATCTGATCATATTTTTGGATTTGGTTAATAAAAACAACCCAAAATTAAATTAAATTATATGTAGATAGATAAAATTGGTAAGTTTAACTCTGTCATCATGTCATCATTATTAACCGTATGTATAGCCTAATATTAAATGTGAACATCATTCTTAAAAAAAAAATCTGACCGATTGACCAAAAAATCAACTTTGTGTGGCCTAATATCATTACTCTTTTAATTTACGGTACAGTAAATTAAAAAAAAATTGATAACTGACAGATTCCATGCAATGTAAAAAATGAAAAATCAACTTTGCGTAGCCTAAAACAATCGCAAAAGTGAGCCCATACTTGCCCTAATAATAATAATAAGAATAATAATAATAATAATAATAATAATAATAATTAATAATTATTTACAATATCGCAATAATTATAGTATTAAATATGAATTGTCGGGATGACCAAAAATTTTCCCACAATTTGATCACGTTTTTGGATGCGGCCAATAAAAAGAATCCAAAATTATATTATATGTCTTCATTATTAACCATATGTAAAAATAGGTTTTCCTACACAATGGTCATGTTTTCTGAAGTTGACCAAATAATGATATTTAAATGTAAGCTTAGCATGCTGTCACTATTAACACAATGAATCATATGAAAAAATAAGTTTTCCTACACATTTCAGTCGAATTTGTTTTAGGTGTATAGATTATATCAAAATGATATAAGTGCATATTTAATGAACTATCCAATCAAATTACGAATAAAAGACCAATCAGAGTGCAGGATTGAAAGCCGATTTCTAAATTAATTACATAATATTGCAATAATTACAAAAATTTTCCCACAATTTGATCACGTTTTTGGATGCGGCCAATAAAAAGAATCCAAAATTATATGTCTTCATTATTAACCGTACGTGAAATAGGTTTTTCCACACAATGGTCATGCTTTCTGAAGTTGACCAAATAATGATATTTAAACGTAAGCTTAGCATATCGTCACTATTAATACAATGAATCGTATGAAAAAATAAGTTTTTCCACACATTTCAGTCGAATTTGTTTTAGGTGCATAGATTACATCAAAATGACATAAGTGCACGTGTAATGAACTATCCAATCAAATTATGAATAAAAGACCAATCAGAGTACAGGATTGAAAGCCGATTTCTTTATTGTAGTCTTTAAAAAATTTCTATTTTGAGTGAAAATCAGGCGTTACTTTTGTTGGCCACTGTACATATACTAGTATTAGTACTTGAGCAAAAGAAAGAAAAAAAATTCAATTATTAAAAAGGGGTCGGTACGTATTGAAACATGTATTTTGTTGATTTTATGGACATTTCATCCTATATTTATTTATAGCATTGAGCGTTATTATCTTTTTTTTATTTGCTTTTATCAGATTTTTTTCTGGATTGATGAATTGATAACCACTGATCTTCAAAGAAATAGCGAGAAGCCGTAGCGGAGGATTTGAATGAATTTGTCCATTGCTGATCATTTGATTATCATCATACATGGTAAACCAGTTTCCACAGGAAGATTCCAAATTAATGTAAACAATCACGATACATTATCGCTATATTAATTCCTGTTTTGCGTCTGTTTATTTCTTATCAATCACAAGATTAGATCAACTCCCAACAATCATATTTACTGACAAGTTCATTTCACTGAGTCTATTTTTCTAAGGCTGTTCGAAGTTAATTTTTTGACTAACATCCTTTTGATGTCCCCGGTAAAATGAACATGAACGTATAAAAAAATAAAATAAAAAAAATGCCATATAACTGCGAAGGGGTATATTTCAAATTTCAGGCTAAATTAAGCTTAATTTAGGCTGAAATTCAAAATAATTCAATGTGTGATTTCATGGTTATACAGCAAATATAAAATAAAAAATAATTAAAATTAAAAAAATAATTTAAAATATACATAATTTTTTTATATAACACAGTGAAAATCATTGCAAACTTTACAACTTTAAACTAAATACAGTAGTCACCGAAATAGATAATAATTTCAAAAAAGATTTGTTTGCTCTAACTCTTGATGAAAATCTTGACAATAAAAAATTCTAGTGTCAGAGGCATGAATAAAAAAACTAATATAATGTTTAAATCTGCTGAGCAAAGTGAGACCAAAACATAAAAATATAAAATTAGTTTAAAACTGCCAAGCAAAGCGAGGCTGAAACATTAAATATAGGCTAGCTTAAACTGCTGGGTAAAGTGAGGCCAAAAATTAAGTGTAAGGCTAGCTTAAACTGCCAAGTAAAGCAAAGCCAAAACATTAAGGGCAGTGTCATTAATCACCTGATTATTTTTTATCAGAGGCCTACCCCCTCCCTCTTCCTTAATATATATATAGTCAGGTTCTTATATATAATTTCAGCTTTTTTTACCCCCTCCTCCTAAAAAATCACCTGATCTTTGTCACTCCCCTAAATATAAGCTAGTATAATGGTTGAGTTGCAAGAGCAATAAACCAATATAGACAATAGTGCCAATTTAAACTCCAACTGATTATGGGTAGAAGTGAATAGGGCTGATAGTAAAAGGGAGAGGTTATAATAGCAGTGGGTTAATAGAACGAAACGATACTGTGTTATAAAGGTCATATGGAATAATGGATAGTACTGATAATGATTGATATCAATGTGCGTGATGAATATATAATTAAAAATATCAGTGATTTAGGTTGATGATTAGGTGGAATTGGGTAATTTCTATACGGGAAAGTTATACAAAGTTCAAAGATAACTAGAGTTACATGATCAACTTAAAAGAATTAACAAACTCATCACACAGAATTCGAGTTATAATAAACCAATACAAAGTTACAAGTCAATTCAGTCCGTCAAATTGAGTCTCACAAGGTTTATTAAGGTTAAAGTCGAATACAAAAGATAAGGGTTTTACTTTTATTATTATTGTATTTTTTTAAATTGAATGTGGAACTTATTAAATTGGACGGAGAACTTATATGCAGCTTTATTATTTTTGTAGGCCTTTATATACATTTTAACTCACTATAGAGTTTATGCTATTATTTTAGCATCAACGTTAATAATTTAGCATTTACACTGATAAATTAGCATTAGTGCTATAGATTCAGCATTGATGCTATAGATTCAGCATTGACACGAAATTAAATGCACTGCGCTTTTCCTTGCCACATGTGATTCCCTTATTTGTATAACTAATTGTTTCTATCATAAGAATTAATATCTTACCTATTTAGGAATACTATCAAATACTTAACGTGTAAATAAAATCACAAGAAATAAAATATAATGAAATACAATAATATATATATATATATATATATAATAGAAAATTTACACCATCACTATTTTAATCCATTACACTAGCTTAAACTGCCGAGCGAAGTGAGGCCAAAACATTAAATGTAAGACTAGCTTAAACTGCTGAGCGAAGTGAGGCCAAAACATTAAATGTAAGGTTATCTTAAAACAAGCCCATTATACATATGTTTTACACTATGAATAGTCGATTTGGGTATAACACGAATCTGATTTTTAAACATCAGCTTAGTCAATTTAATAAATTTAAGTTGGCTATAAACAATCTCGATGTGTCATATACCAATACACAATCTGCAAATCTAATGATATTAGTTGGTTAAAATTTGGCGGCGCAGCCGCCACATGATCAAGTACTAGTTAATTAATATAAAAACCAATTATTGAATATAGCCGAATGGGCTGGTATTGTAAAACGAAACAGAAGCATAAGAAAACAAATGGTTTAAATCAACTCATGATCTTGATAAAACTGGGGAATGAAAATTGCAGCGGAAAAAATGACATATAATTTATAACCTAAGGTCCTAACATTAAAATCATTTTGTTCGTATTTTATAATATATTTTACCTTTAAAAGTTTATGTCGCACATAAAAAACATTTGATATGCACTCTGTTTTAAGAGGTTAAAACATAAAAATTTTTATTATATTTGTGCCTATTAATGTTCAAGAAGAGTAATTTTGCTCATGCCAGATTTTTATCCGTTTGCAATAAAAAAGTCTTGACATCTTAAGATATAACTTAATCAGTAAGAATTTTATCCAAAAGATATGTTATTTTATATATATACATATTGCAGAATTATCCTAACTCCAGATATGCACAGACCATTTCATTAGTTAATAACGAATTTTATTCGACAAACTCTTATGATCATAAATGTATTTCTTTCCGTTATTTTTTACGAGATAATCACGTTTATTTGAATTAAAACTCAGCCGACAACTCCCTACCAATTATGATCATAAAATTGTCGGATAACACCATTATTGGGCAAATTTTTGAATAACGGTAAATTGGCTCAACCGGGCAAATGATTGGCTGACATGTGCCGCTTTGCGGCACGTGTTCATTTGCCTGGTTGAACAAGTTTACCGTTATTCAAAAAATTTTGCCCAATAATGTATACTTATTGATTTGATGGAGAAAGTGATATTGTTAAATTTCCTTTTTTGATTTTCAGCGCCACCCATAAATAGTTACACAAATCAAGAGATACATCCTCTACAGTAATAGTTGGCTACAGTATTATGTTTCACCAACATTCACAAATTTTCACCAATTTCTCCTGCAGCTTTATCCAAACACAAATCCTTATTCAGGCATGCTATATATTTATGAGAAATTTGTCTTCCATCTCACTTTGAACGCTGAAGAATTCAGTTTGTTCACACGTTGATTGAATAATATAGCAAACATTATTATTCTTTTTATATTAAGATGAAGGTTTTTATAAATTTTCTTTATCTACTTCTTATACAGAATTTTATATTTATTTCGGTTTGCCAATTTGTTCCTGATCCGCGATATGAGCAAACTAGCACCTTAGTAGATAACAAAATTTATTTTTTTGGTGGTCATACTAGAAAACCAAATTATACAAATGAAGTAGTATATCTTGATTTATCAACACTATTTAATGCGACCTGGCCTCTATGGGTTAAAAATCCAATGGGAATTCCATCAAAAGAAATTCTTGCCTCATCATGTCTTAGTTCTATAGATAAATCAACAGTTTTCTTAATTGGTGGACTATCCCTCAACCAAACGAATCAAAAAACTATAACTCCTCTATTAGTATATTCATTTAATTCTATAACTTCACAACAATGGAATACAATAAAAACTACTGGGTTTTATAATTATTCTGTTGCTTTGATTCGTATGAAAGCCGTTATGAATGATGATGGGAATATATATATATTTGGCGGATATCAAGTGAATTATACTGTCGGAACGACTAATCATGGAGCATACCTTAATAAAATGAATGTGTTTAATACAAAAACACTAACTTGGTCGTCATTGAATCTCATTACTAATGTTCCAACACCTCGTGCATCTTATACCGCTACCTTGTTGAATAATAGTCTTATAATTTACATTGGAGGTTTAAATAAAAATAGAACTAATATTAATATGAATGAGGTAACAAATTACTATTTTAATTTCATTTATTAATAAATTTAAATTAATAAAGAAAATAATATCTGATATAGTTACAAATATTTAACTTAAAATCCTTAAGTTGGTCCAATATGGTATGTAAGAAATATTTAAGTTGAGTGAGTTTTAAAATATATATACTAATTTTTATTTATCCAGCAAGCTACTGGAGATACAATTGCCGCTCGTAATTCTCATTCCGCCGTCCTAAGTATGTGCATAATGAAAATCACTTTCAGATTTAAAAATTTCGAAACTGTTTAAAGTTATACAGAATGAATAATTGGACATTGATAGACTCTATTTCTATTCTATACATGTCAATGTATAAATGAACTAGCAAGATGAATATGTTCAATTTTCAGTCAAATTCATATGATAAGGAGGATATTAATCCTTATTTAAATCGATGAATGTTGTATTTTTTTTTTTTTTTTTTTTTGAAATTTCTAAATATTAAATTTCTTTTTCATAGCCCAAGATGGCCGTATAATCATATTTGGTGGTAGTTCGGCAAATAGTAGTACACGAAGCACCACACTTCGTGCTTATCCAGATGTTGCAGTGTTAAATACAAATGTTTCTCCATATAAATGGTCGATCCCAAATAATTCATCAGCAAATTCTCCACAATCTCTTTGTTATCATTCCGCAGAAATATATAAGAATATTATGATAATAGCATTCGGTAATCTTTTTTAAATGTGTCTGTCTGTTACAATAATTTAAGATATTTTTTTTAACATGCTGTTTTATATTATATTAAGGGATTATAACTTCTGATCAATTACAAACATCAGCGCCATTTAACAAAAATATTTATTTGTTTAATGTTCAAAATTATGCATGGATTTCTTCTTCGAACACATCAACATCGATCCCACCAACATCAAAAGAAACGGGCTCAAACAATCAGTCTAATAATGATATGACTATTGGAATCAGCGTTGGTATAAGTGGATTTATTTTTATTCTAAGCTTGATCATTGGATTTTCTTATTATAGACACAGAAAATTAAAAAAGAATATTATCGAAATGCCTGGCACCGATTATTATCTTACCGAGATATCTAATACTGAAAAATTTTAACAATCTCATATAAATCTATAAATATCTTGGTAGTATTATCACTATAATTTTAAGGCTATGATTTAAGTTGCTATGACCAAAATATTGTCAAATTAAAGTAATACAAAGTTATTTTTTTAAATAAGTACATATCCATATTTGATGGTATTTTATATGTAATTTCCTATCTTCATTTTTAAAAAAATATTTAAAAAGTAAATTAAAACAGCTTTGTGATATATCAAAAAATTTAATAACGATAAGCAGAATATTTTGACATAAATCATTATGGGATATAATTCAAATTTAAATGATGGTATTGACAGTGTCTTATCTTATATACAATAGTAGGTTGCATTTAAAGTCTTGATGTTATTATTACTGAATGAAAGTGAATAAGTAAAAATATCAGAAAAGAAAAGAATATTAGTTAAATATCTTTTGCAACTAAGACAAACGTCTATAAGAAGACTTCTTAATATGAAATTGAATACGATGAAACGTGACGGCAAAACGTGATGGCAAAACTAGGGACGACAATTTTACGTGTTTGCAAATCGCATAGGCAATAACTAAAGCTGGCACTTGTGGTTCAATGCATACTTGTCATATATTAATCGTAAAAATGATTGACATTCCTTCGATCATTTTGGAAATTTCGTCGATATGATTAATACTAGTGCTAATAATATTACAAGAGTTCCCAAATTTAAGAATTCATCTACGTCAAGAATTGCAGTAATAATTTCTACATTTACTGTACAGCGTTCGTCCAAATATGTACTTATTACGCATAATACTTAAGTAAAAATATCTCTTACGTAAGCATGAAATATTCTTTCGTTGTACAACAGTTTTTAAAAAACTTTCTAGTGACTTAACAGGTCTTCTTGAAAATAGTGAAGATTACAACATAATTATTTGAAGTCGGTCGAGCACCGAACTTTCAAACATTTAAAGCCTATTTTATTATTTTGAATTCTCAATGTTCTTACTTTCGCATATGAACCGGTTAAAATAGCTATTATGTAAAGAATTTTAAAAAATTCAGTAAACACATATTTCTGCTATAGTTCATGAAATTTTTATCAAGCAAGTCATAATTATCTATTACTAATTTTTTAATTTGCAATTATCAAATATTATATAATTTTTGAGCATCGTTTTCATCCTGAATTGTACGAGATATATTTATGAAGGTATTGTTCCATTGGATAAAATCGATGTATCTGCTTTGAGCTTTTATTTATTTTTAATGAATTTTAACTTGAAGAAATAGTTAATACCACGCAATCACAAATGGTTAAAAATAGGATATGCCTAAAATTTGTAAATTAAGTTTTGAAAATAATAGTTTTATAGTTTTACACAATTTTGTAATAATATTATTGTTAAGTAACAAATATTCTTTTAACCCTGTCGATTTTATTTAACTGTAGTATTTCAATTATATTAATGATCATGTATAATTCCAATCCGGTCAGTCTATAAACACATACTAGTCCAGATTTTTCATCAAAACCTAGTCTCCCTCTTAAAACTTGCCAATTTACAAATGGATGAAGGAAAATTTTGGATCATTTCATTAGATGGTTAATTACTCAAAATCTTAACCTGAATTTTAATCCCGCATAATGACCTGATTTAATCTTTACACAATATCATCGAATTCTTAAACCTGAATTATATAATGACATGATGATATTCAGTTTCTTGCCCTTCGATAGCCTTAACTACTTCGTTGCTACCACTTTTATTACAACTTCAAATCGTAAATACAAGTTGATTTTTGGCGAGAAATTATTATTGATCCCTTTAATATGTTATACATGACTATTAATGTGCTTTTTTTTTTTTTTAAAAAAAAAAATATATATATACATATATATATATATTCTACATATATTAACAGTTAACCAGAAAAGTCTGTCATACGAAGCATGTTCAAGCTGCCAATTGCTAGTGCTGAAGATTCACAGGAGTCGTTGAGGCCTGTTGCAAAAAGAATACTTGAGCCTTCATTGTCATGTCATGTTCTGAGCTTTCCGAATCTTCATCGCAACATAAATACTGATATTCCTAGTAATTCCAAAGTTCGAAAGGAATAAATAATATAAATCATTTATTAATTTACAATTATAAAATAAGTAACTGCGCGACGTTGTCACGCAAAACCAGGAACGGAAAGTGGATTTTCAGCGAGTTACAGGTTAAACCAGTTTTGGCATAAGTTTCTGTTTTTTTTTTTACATGCGATACAGTAGATCAAAGCCCCATACCAGGAACGTAAGTGTATGGTTTTTACTGGCATCTAAATCGAAGGCAAAATCTTAAAGCTGATTGGTGTACATGTTTTCTCATGATCATTACCTGTTTTATGATCTAATTTTAGGAGGTTAAAGCAAAGTGAAATTTAGTTAGGAGGTTTATATATTTATATCAAGAATGCGGCGGTTTATGCAGCATGTAGATCATGTATTAACTTCCATTCTAACCTAATCCAACGTATAAAACTTATCGTAAATTGATCATAAGATGCAAAAATTCGTAAATGATTGGCTTACATGTGCCGCTGCGCGGCACATGTAAGCCAATCATTTACTTTATTGAAGTGATGATCAAAAAATGATTCATAATATCAGTACGATCACATGAAATGTGAGAGGGATGGTTCCGTTCAACTTTCTTGATGCACTACGAAAAATACTTTTTGGTTGGAATAATGATTTTCATTTATTCTCGATTACAATATACCAGTACGATCACATGAAATGTGTGAGGGATGGTTTAATTAATGGTGGCCTATGCTGATTTTCGCAGAATCCTTTTTTAGTAGAAGTAATGGTTTTCATTTATTCATTTTTGGAAGGAGTCAACATTTTTACATATACTGAACGTCATAAGTCGATTATGCAATATTATGCAAATTTGACGTTATTGATTATAAAATTTGAATCTAAATTTATAGTTCGTCCGTTTAAAGGTTTTAATTGATTACCTGCGCATTACGACATTTTAGATCATTCAAAAAATTTATAATAGTAGTTACTACACGATATTCTAGAAATCTGTAACATTTTTGATCGTCTACATGATTGGGGATATATGGCCAGTTTGTTAATACTTAATTGTTGCGTGCGAATATTCTATGATTGCATCTATCGTAATGGTTTGTCATAGATTATTACTACATTTTTGATTAATAATGTATTGTATCTAAATCGGGTATAGAGTGGGTAGTCAAGATAGTTAATATTGATCATAAAATTATCAATCTGTAATTATCACCTTTAGAGTGAATTAATAATCTATATGTGAAAAATTGAGACGTTACACCATTGTGACATCTTAACTATGATACGTACATTTAGTACGTTCCTGGTTTTAGCGCGACTGCGTCGCGCAGCTACTCTAATAGAGTATGTACAAATATAGAAATACATTCAGAAGTCACAAGGATAGATTAACCAATCAGATACAAAAGAGACACAGCATTTCAAATGCCTGTAAACCATACACTACGTACTTACCAGGAACGTAAGTGTATGGTTTTACTGGCATCTAAAACGAAGGCAAAATCTTAAAGCTGATTGGTGTACATTGTTTTCATGATCATTACCTATTTTATGTAACATAAAATTTCTAATTTTAGAGGGAGGTTAAAGCGAAGTGAAATTTAGTTAGGAGCTTTATATATTTATATCAAGAATGTGGCAGCATGTAGATCATGTATAAAACTTATCGTCAATTGGTCATAATTGCAAAAATTCATTCTTCCTTAGTAAATGATTGGCTTACATGTGCCGCGCAGCGGCACATGTAAGCCAATCACTTACTTTGATGAAGTGATAATCTGATGTCATTTGTAACACTTCATTATTACGATCAATGGCTTGCCATTTAAAGTAAAATCGGGTTTAAATTTTAGCCAACTTTTATTAAAAAATGATTTACGATTACATGAAATGTGAGAGGGATGGTTCCTTTGATGCATTTATTCACAATTGCAATATACCAGTACGATCACATGAAATGTGTGAGGGATGGTTTAATTAATGTTTTTGGGCGTGTCCTATGCTGATTTTCGCAGAATCCTTTTTTAGTAGAAGTAATGGTTTTCATTTATTCATTTTTGGAAGGAGTCAACATTTTTACATATACTGTAACGTAATAAGTCGATTATGCAATATCAGATATCAGATATGATCGAAACATGACGTTATTGATTTTAAAATTTGAAAATTGTGCTATCTAAATTTATAGTTCGTCCGTTTAAATGGTTACTGCACATTGCGACATTTTAGATCATTCAAAATTTATAATAGTAGTTACTACGATATTCTAGAAATCTGTAATATTTTTGATCGTCTACATGATTGGGGATATTATATAGCTAGTTTGTTAATACTTAATTGTTGCGTGCGAATATTCTATGATTACATGATCGTCATAGATTATTACTACATTTTTGATTAATAATGTATTGTATCTAAATCGGGTATAGGGTGGGAATCGTTGTAAATGTATAAAGGTACGTAATTCATTATTAATAAAATGGGAGAGTTAGTCAAGATAGTTATCAAATCTGCCTTTAGAGTATCGTCATAAATTCGTAAGTGAATTAATAACAATATGTGAAAAATTGAGTCGTTGCGCCATTATGACATCTTAACTATGATACGTACATTTATGATTTTTGAATGCCGCAAAAATAATTTTTAGAAACTGAATTACAGCTTTTTGCTTTGCGGCACTTTTTAAAAATTGACATTCGATAATAAACCATCTCTAACTAAATACTATACGTTACTGAATAATGAATAAGTCTGTAATAAGCTTTTTTACACTAACACATACAACTAACTCAACCTTGATCATGTACTGTGTTCACCAGAATAGCGAATAAGTTCTGTAACAGAGTCTTTTAGAAATTATAATAATTCGGTGTAAACTAGCTCAACTTAAATACATACTTTGATCACTGGAATAGATAGTAAGTTATGTAACAAAATTCTTTATGGTTATAGCAAGAATCGCGATAATTCCAGTGCAAACTAACACAAACTATGTGGTCGCTGAAATAGTGAATAAGTCCTTTAACATTGTTTTGTATAATAAAAATTATATTCTAGCTTACTACAGTAGTCACCAGAATAGTGAGTTTTGTAACAAATTTTTTACAGTAATTCATGATAGAAATTACAATAATTCAAATAACTCAATATTAACTAATAAAAATCATGATAATTCTAATGCAAAGTAATCATCGAATAGTAAGTATTGTACCAAATTTTCAAATAATTCCTATATAAACCATCTCAACTTTTACCATATATTGTAGCCACCCGAATAGTAATTAAGTCCTGTGATAGAATTTTTTTATAGGAGAAATCACAAGAATTCGATACATACTAAATCTTGAATATACAGAAATATATGATAATTTCAGTGTTCAACCACGTATACTGTGATCATCAGAATGTACAGAATAATTATCAAAGTGGCAAGTAAATGCTGTAATAGAATTTTTTTGCACTAAAAATTATGATAATTTCAGTGTTCAACCATGTATACTGTAATCATCAAAATGTAGCAGAATAATTATCAAAGTGGCAAATAAGTGCTTGTAAGGCCACGCAAAGTTGATTTTTCGTTTTGCATTACATGGATTCAAAATTCAGGATGGACGGGCAAATTTTTTGTTTGCTTTTTAGTTTTAATTTAAATAATGTTTATGTTTAAGGTTATACAAGGCTAATTTTTCATTTTGCACAAGGAATCAAAAAATTGGGCCAGCAGTCATATTTTTCATGTCAGTACTATCGGACGATTACAGGAAATTAAGGTCCCCATCGGGTGACACCGGATGAAAATAATTATTGGAATAAATTTTTTGTCATACTTAGAATTCATTCAATTATTAACGTTGTGAGAAAAAATAGATGTCAAAAATCGAACAATTGGCACAATTGGGATCTAAAAAAAAAAATTGAAAAAATTGAAAAAATGGGATGGCGGGTAATGCAAAACGAAAAATCAACTTTGCGTGGCCTAATAGAATTTTTTATAGTAAAAATCATGATAATACTAATGCAAACCAATTTGACCTCAACTAATACTGTAGTTATAAGCATAGCAAGCATTATAAGCTCTGTTACAGAATTTCCAACTCAAGTAAAACTATGATTTCTCAACAAACTATATACGGTGAACTGGAATAGTAAAGTTCTGTAACAAATTTTTATAGTAATTCATAATATGTATCACCATAATTCTAATGCAAATAATTCGGTCTTAATTACATAGAAATTATAATAACTTTGATGCAAACTAAAATCAATCACTATGCTATAGTCACCAAAATAGTATTTCAATCTTATCTGCAAAAGATCAGAGTACCCTAATACAAACTGACTTATCAGAATAGCAAGTAAGTTCTGTGATCAAATTTTTTACAATAGAAATCATGGTAATCTAAATCAAACTAACTTAATCTTAATCACATATGGTACTGTAGTTACCATATTAGCAAGTAACAGAATTTATACAGCAAATCACAATAGAAATCGGTTTTACAACAAATTCAGAAACATATTTTTCCTAAGAAACATAATACTGACTAAATTGGCCAACATTATAAGTAATGCTAGCTATCTTTGTCAGTATTGGAATTTAATAGCAAAACTATAGAGATCATAATTCTGATACAAAACTCAATTACGATTCCCAAGCAGTAAGTATTTCATTTAAAGTTTGACAATTGTTAAATTTTATTAAATTTTAATTTAAGCAATGTATTGTCATTAGATTTATTATAAAAACTAGATTAATAACCCTTTTCGCTTGGTGTGCTGCTCAGCTTTCTTGTCCTGGTTAACTCCTGCCGGTTTACACTGTTCTTTTAAGTGCCTGAGGGCTTTGTGAAAAAAATAAATAAATAATACTTGTGCAAGTCTATTTGCATTCAAATACCTGCCATTGCAAACATTTTTATTACTGCTTTAAGCCTTGCTAAGAATTAAACTAAACGTATTAAAGAATATATATAGACATGTTACTGTATGAATAGTTAGTATATAATACCTGTTTTATTTATTAAAATATTTATTATACTGTGTATTTATTATTAAAAAAAAATTACTAAATTTAATTTAGAGAAAAATGCATGTAAATGAAGATGATATTAACTTAGAAATGAGTGATGTAAAAAGTAAAGTTTCGCTACAATCATCTATACTATCTGCACCATCTACACCATCTCGAACAAATAATCTATCTTTACCTAGTAACTTGCAACAAAAAAAACCTGAAAAATCAGAAGAAAGCCCTGTAAAGCTTTTTATTCAATAGTACTAGTTAATAATATAGAATTTTGAACATGTCGCCATAAAAGTTGTCCACAAATAAAATATCGAAAGAATGGATCTACATCAAATTTGTAGAGCATTTAAGGGGTAAACTCCATCTTTCAAAAGAAATTATTGAAAGTGGTTATGTAAGTATTGAAGCAAAAGATAACGGCAGTTGCGAATTTCATGTAACTGCAGAACCATCAAAATGATATTAGTTCAGGTATTTAATAAGACAACAAAGTATACATATAACAATCCAAAACAAAAAAAGCTCAATAACAATATTGCAGCTTTTATTGTTAACGAACTTCAGCCATTTTCAGTTTTTGATAAGTTATCATTTAAAAAAATTATTGAAGGACTAGACCTCCAAATTAATATGGCTGGTAAGGATCGATTAAAAGAAATCCTATTAATGCAGAAGACAAAATTTTGAGTAATGTGCGCGAGTATGTGCTTGATGATGATGAAATTAGCTATGCATCATTTACCACTGATATGTGGACTTCTGACAAAATGGCAACCCGTATATTGGGTTTACATTCATTGAATCAATAGCAATTTTCAAATGAAAGAAATGGTCAGAGAAATTTCATGTTTTCCATATCCTCATACCACAAAACGTCTTACAAACAAAATAATTGAAATTCTTTATAATGTTGACCTGTAAAATATCACAAAAACGGACATCAGTAATCCGGATTCGATAAAACCACTACCATTCGACTCAGCTTGCCGAGACGGTTCGAATGAGCTGTAGTATGTCCCCGTACGTCCTCTGGTTGCCAAGATAGGAGTTGTCAAACAATTACTCCTATACTTATTAATAGATCAACAATCTGATTGGCTAGGAGATTGCTGCGGGCAAAAATCGTAGATCTGACATATCTGAAAGATGTCATATTTATAGCATATATTCTAGATATTTTATTTATCACATATATATTATTTATTACATATATTATATTTATACTAGTTATACTATATATTTTATTAATAGTAGTTGTAGTATATATTACACATGTAAAAGATATTGACCGTTATATTTGTAAAATTTCAAAAAGTATAAAAGCGGCTGATGTGGACCCCAAATTCAACATCGAGTCTTCATACTCTTTCAATAATAAAAACAACTATTAACTACACAAATCAAACAGTTATTAGTATCCTCATATACTTTTAATTGTAGCCTCTTTCGTAATTGCAAATTGCCTTAAATCTTTGTTAAGTTTTCTTAAAAACGCCATACTGACTTAGATATACCACATTAACAAAGTTTGAAGTTACACAAAGTGTTCACTGTCTAAGATCACTCTAGTTACCTAATATCTTTGAAGAAGTGAATATTGGATAACAAATTGGTGGTGACTGTGAGATACTTTCTCCACCTGTGCTGAATTTTGGAAAAATAAAATTTGAAACGTTGACTTCGTGGAACATTTGCCACTAAGTAAAGTCAATCAATATTGTTCCGATTGAGCTGAAATTTGGACTGTATACTCTTCAGACGATTCCGCATCTATTTCTCTAAGCTTACCTTAGGACGGAAACGCCTCTGGAATCCGTAAATCGTGTTGACGGCATTTTCTTCTAAAACGATCTACAAGGAAGAAACTTTTGGCCACGTGACTTCCGTCACGAAACTAACTCTGCGAATTGGATATCGGAAAGAAACAACCTAACCCATAGTCATACTTGATGCCTAAGAAAGGTATTGCAACCTCAAATACACCTGCACATATTGAAAATACTCTTGCCTGGAAAGCTCCTTTTTACAAGAAATATCTTGAACAAGAATTGGATAAACTTGTTGACTCTCTGAGCAAAAAGACGGAACTATTGTCTTCTTCTTGAAACCCTCAGATTAGCAGACCTATATTGCACCCAATTAAAGCAGACCCAAGCTTTTGATTGTTAAAATTCTTTTATTTTCTTCTTATTTTCTTTATTATTATCATTTTATTTACTATTTTATGCAATTTAACTTTGACAGATACATTTTAAAACTATTTATACATCAACAAGAACATTTCTTTGACTCCCCTTTAAGTCAAACAGACGACTCTTGTAACATTTGCTACCCTGTAACTACTGCTATTCCCAGAAATTTCCAAAATTTCATCAGTGGTATTGTGCTGAATATTCTGCTAGTGACTTCTCTGGAAAATCTTTAGAATATTTTCATCGACTATCCCAAATTTATACCCAATTTAACTTACTCCAATACAAAAATACCATTTTTAAGCTCATATTTAGCTTTAGATATTCATCTTCTCCTGGTAACCTTACTAGTATTATACGTAGTATTGCAAGTTTAACTATCTATACAAGTTGTTTTTACAGAAACCCATTTACTTTACCTGCTGAACTTGAATATGAGGACCATCTACAAAATGATTTTGAAGATTATAGTGACTCTTTTGAGAATCTTTTTACTTTAACACCTGTTCATACGCCACCACCTAGTCCTATTTTCCTACCTGCACGAGTACCTACTCCTCCTCCATTATCTATTAATGCAATGGCTACCGCTAGTGATGTTCTGCGCTATTTGCAAAAGAATGAAAAGGAAAACACAATATTGAGAGTTGTACCATTCAAAGGAGATGGAACCCAAAACCCTCTCACCTGGCTTGAAGATTTTAACAAAGCTGCACAAGCAAACAAATGGAACTTGGCTAGGAAAAAGAATATTCTCGCTGCCTTTTTGAGAGATAATGCTGATGATCGGACCACTACCATTAACAATTATGCTCAGGGAGGAACTGATTGGAATGCTGTGGAAATTGTTTTTAAAATCTTTTTCTGTAAACGATGGCAAAATAAATGGCTTAGAGATTTAGACTCATTAAAACAAGGACCTGAAGAACCTGTTGATGCCTATTACAGTAGATTTAAAAGACTAGATAAAAGAGTAAAAGCTGGAGCCGCACTCCAGGATGAACAAAAATTATACTATTTTAAAAAGGGATTACGCCCTGCAATCCTATCAATCCTCTTACTCATGCCCCTAATAATTTAGCTAGACTTCTTGAACTTGCTAGAACCTATGAACAAGAAACTGACTTTGCTACCAATGCTGACCCTGGTCCAAGTAACCTTAAAGCTGCTGCTTATGAAAAGAAAATTGAAGAACTTACTAAACAAATGAACCAAATGTCATTAAACTACTCATCCATTGCATTGCCTTGAGTGCTAAACTGAGCTAATCTATCGCCCAAAACAATCCAATCAATCCAACCAGAAGCCCAGGCCTACAAATAATTCTCGATCCAATGTTGTTTGCTACAGATGTAATGAAAAAGGACATTTTGCAAGAGATTGCATGTCTGAACGTTTACCAACCAAGGAACAACATTACCAAATGAATAATCGAAACCAGAACAAGCAAAGGATTCATTATGCTGCTGCAGAGAAAGACTACTCTGAGGAAGAGGAAATCTATATCACCTGTACCCCTCGTTCTAAACCTTATAATACTAATAGAAAGGTGCAAAAAGAAGCACAAAAAGAAATTCAAAAGAAGTTAGAATCACAAAGAAAAATAAAATTGAGAAACAGAGCTATTTATGTAGAAGAACCTGAATTTGAGTACATGATAGAAGCACCCATTAAACCTCCTAAACCTGTCAAACCCACTAGAAAAAGAGTCCAAAAACTCCCCTCTGTAATTGATCAATTGGAACCTTATGACATCTCCAAAGATCTTTTGAACAGACCAGCCCAAGCTACCTATGGACAGTTGCTCCAATATCCTAACTAACAGAATTATCTCGCCCAAACTTTAAAAAGAAACAATGCCCCTGTACTTGAAGAATTCGAAGAGTTTACTGATGAGGAAGAAAGGATCGATGAAATGGAACAAGATCAGGAAATGGAAACATACTATGCTGAAGAAGGAGACATAGAAGATGAAGACTTATTCTATAACTCCTGGACTGAGGTTATCAATGAAAAGAACCCAGCAGCCTATGTTGCATTAACTGCTGACATTGAATCCCACCCTCTACTCTACAAATTAACACCTCCCTAACTAACTCTGAAAAGAAGATTGCTGAAAAGATTCTTCTTAACAATTACCACATTTTTGCAGAAAATATCCCAGAAGAAGGACAAACTTTAGAACTAGGACAAACAACTGAAGTCTGTCATGAAATTTATACTCCACATGCCAGCCCAATTAAACAACGAGCCTATAGAGCTTCACCTGATAATCAAGAATTTCTTAAAAATAAAATTGAAGAGACAGAAAGACGAGGAATTATCAGAGAATCATGTAGCCCATGGTCCTCTCCTGTGGTTATTGTATCCAAAAAGAATGGAAAGTAGAGACTTTGTATTGACTACTGAAAGTTAAATGCAGTCATGGAAAAAGATGTCTGCCCTCTACCTGATATCAATGAAATTTTATCTGTCTTTGAAGGAGCCCAATGGTTTACTAGTCTGGATTTAGCTAGTGGATATTGGCAAGTTGCTGTGAAAGAAAAGAATAAAAAGAAAACTGCCTTCATTACCAGACAAGGAATATACGAATTCAACGTAATGCCCTTTGGATTATGCAATGCCCCTGCAACATTCCAATGATTAATGGATAAAATCTTGAGACCATTTATTAACAAGTTTGTAGTAGTTTATCTGGATGATATTACTATCTACTCAAAAACATTTAAAGAACATTGTGAACACCTCCAAACTGTATTTAAAACACTACAAGAAGCTAACCTAAAGTTGAATACAGAAAAATGTTTCTTCTTTTTAAATGAGTTAAAATTCCTAGGACATATTGTAGGAAAAGATGGAGTAAAACCTGACAAAGAAAAGATAGCAAAAGTGAAAAACTTTTCAACACCTACTACTGTTCGTCAAATTAGAGGATTCTTAGGACTTGCCTCCTATTACAAAAAATTCATAAAAGGATTCTCCAAAATTGCTAAACCCTTGAATCTCCTACTACAAAAAGACCAACCTTATCACTGGAAAAATGAACAAGAGAATGCCTTTCAAACTCTTAAGGACCATCTCATCACTGCACCAATCTTGCAGTATCCAGACTTTAAACAGCCTTTTATATTCATACTGATGCTTCGCAATCTGGTCTAGGAGCTGTACTCACCCAAATTGATGAGGACAAAAGAGATCATGTTATCGTGTATGCTAGTAGAAGCCTCTCCAAAGCTGAACAAAATTACTCAGTCACAGAACTAGAATGTCTCGCCGTAGTATGGGCAATGGAACATTTCCATCAATATCTAGGAGGAAACCACTTTTATCTTATTACTGACCATGCAGCCTTGAAATGGCTTAGGACTACCAAACTAGTTGGCAGAAGAGCCAGATGGATTATGCGCCTTGAACCATATAACTTTACTATAATCCATAGAGCAGGAAGAAAACATAATAATGCTGACTCATTGTCCAGAATGTATGAAGAAGATGAACAATTTGAAGAAGAACAGGAAGTTAATTTCTTTGACTTACCTACTAAGGAAGAAGCATGGGAAGCTGCCCTTGCCGGAAACCAATTACTCTCCCAATAGACAAGGATGAAGTAGAAATATTCTACTTGGGTAATAATGAAGAGCCTAATGATAAGGAAGAACCCCCTGAATTTACTGATCTCTATTTGGAAAACACCTGGGATGATATTGAGTCTCTTTCACCAAATTATCCAATGACCTATACAATAACCAATAAAGAGCTAGAATTACTTTACCAATATGAATATCATGATGATGATGATAAAGAAGTACTCTTTAATGATCAAGATGACCATAACGAGTTTAAAAGTTTAATAGAGACTCTCAAGTCCAAAGAAATAGATGAATACGAAAAACATGACCAGACTATCGACTGGATACTAAAGAAAAATCGAGAAAGAAGTCATAGACATCACCAAGAAAGGTGGCAGATACATTAAGACCATCTAATGGAAACTGTACATAAAGAAGATGATTCAGAACTTGATGTTGGATATCTTCCCGAAGTCTACCCAAAGACTTATACCTTGATGATGAAAGAAATGGAACTACTTTGTCAATATGAAGTCTATAAAGCAAATACTATTACCTTCTTCAATCAACAAAGTCATATAGAATTCAATGAAATAATGTATACTCTTAATGGCAATTATACAAGTGAATTTGAGAAATACGAAAATGCTCGAAAATAGAGATTAAAATATGATCAAGACGAAAAGCTGAATGAATTGCAACTTGAACAAAAAGAACCTGAAACACAAAAAGGTGCCCAAACTTTACAAGATCTCGAGATTGTCCAAAGAACATTGCATGACGATCTATCCCCTACTCTCCTTGAAAGTATTTAACCCTACTGATGGAATTGTGTATGATAACCAATTCTGTACTTGGTATTACATTGAACATATTAGTAAACAATTTAGTGGAAAAGACAAAGGAAAAGGACTTACCAGAGATTGGAAAGGTCCCTGCGCCCAATGTTGGTGTGGAAATAAACTCTACAGCCCATGTGATGAATGCCCTACGTGCTATGTTGAGTTACGGCTCTGGGCAACAATCAAATGGTACCCTGTTGAAACTGTAGAACTATATTATTGGAGTACCCCAGATGATGATTTTGAAGAACCTCCAACCTTCCCTGAACCCTGTCCCTATGAATCTTTACTTTTAGAACCCTTATTTGGACAACAATCTGACCCTTTGGTCATTCAACAAAATATTACTAACGTTCAAGTAAACTATTTTGTTATCCAATCTGATTATAATTTAATAAATACTCCTTGGTAGTTACCTTTGTTAAAAACACCCTCTCAACGATTATTGGATGAACACAATAATTTCTCCTCCACTTACCTTTGTAATTCTGTTTGGTGGACAACACCTAATCCTACCTCTTATAATTAAAACTTTACATAATTATTCTAAAATCTGACAATAAATTCAATCCAGTCTAGGTCATCGGTATCCTAGCACCTCTATTCAAAAAAATGGAACCAGAACATTATCAAAATTTAAAAACATTTTTAGAAACAGCAACCTACTCTTCACAATTTTCAAAACCCCAAAAAGAACAATTGAGAAAGAAAAGTCAATATTTTTGCATTAAAGACAATCAATTATACAAAAAAAACAAGAAACAAAGTCAAAACTCTCTAAAAGTAATACAAAAACATGAGGTCGAATCTGTCCTATACCTCATGCATAACCATCCTCTTGGAGCACACTTTGGAACTGACAAAATGTTTAATAAAATCAAAAGTTGATACTATTGGCCTCGGATATATGAGCATATTTGAAACTATGTAACGACCTGTGATAGTTGTCAAAAGAGAGAAAAATACAGGCAACGTGGCCCTCTCCATCCTATTGAAGTAGGAGCACCCTTTGACAAAATTGGACTTGATTTTGTTGGACCCCTCCCTTCTACTACTTGAGGAAATAAATATATAATCATTGCAATGGATTATATGACCAAGTATCCTGAAGCAAAAGCCGTACCCAATACAACAGCTCAACAAACTGCTGATTTTATCTATGAAGACATCATTTGCAGACATGGATGTCTGAACTTTATACTCTTTGATCAGGGAACTCATTTTAATAATTTGCTAATTAAAGGCTTGATGCAGAAATTTCAAATTAAACATTTGCTCACTACCCCTTACCATTCCTAAACAAATGGATTAGTAAAACATTTTAATAGGACCTTTTGTGAATCCTTGGCTAAATTGGCTAATGAAAATACAGAATGGGATAGATTAATACCTTCTGTCCTATTCTCTTATAGAAGCTCCAAACATGCTACTACCAAGTTTACACCCTTCTTACTGACCTATGGTAGAGAGCCGAAATTGCCAATATTTGAGCAACAGGAAGTCTTAGAATAAAATCTTTTAACAAGATTGTATACAATTATAGAAGATTTACCTGCCAAAAAAGAGCAAGCCAAGAAAAATGTTAGAAAAGCCCAACAACGCCAAAAGTTCTACTGGGATAAGAAGTTAAAGAATGTTCGACAGTTATTTAAAAAAGAAGAACAAGTACTGTGCTATGATGCCGCAAGGGATAAACATTTCACAGGAAAATTATTACTGAAATGGAAAGGACCCTATTTTATCTATAGTAAAGAGCACCAGATGTTTATAAACTTCGTACCATGGATGGACAAGTTTTAGAGACACCAATCAATGCCTATTTTACTAAAAAAGTACTATACCCGTCAAACATGGGACCCCATGATCATTATATAGACGTTTTATTTTCCTATTTTTCTTTTTATTTTCTTTACTTTATTTTTATTATTAGCTTTAAAAATGACAACTTTAGTAGAATTAGTTTTACAAGAATTAGAGAAGACAGAGCCAGCTAACATTAATATCGAACTGCCCCTTATGATCGAAGGGATAAAACTAAAATCAAAGTTTGAAAGACCTATCAAGCACTAATGGACACAGCCAGACTTAGAAACAATGAAGTTAATCGAATCAAGTCTCTGGTTTATACTTACTACATGGGAGAATTACTAGCAAACAAGCCAAATACCCTAGCTCAACGAACGGTTTTGGCTAATCTCCTAACAAAGTATTATAAAAAAGCTGCCACTCAAGTTTATAAAATATTCTCTCCATATAGCATAGAAGCTATTTATAGAACAAAGCACTTGCTTCTATCTAGCATCCCAAGATTGAGAACCTCAGATCTTTACTTTCTTTGTTGAGTTCTCATGGAATTCGAAAATAAGTCCGGGTGAATGTTGACCTGTAAAATATCACAAAAACGGACATAACTTTTGAACTAGTAATTCGAATTCAGTGAAACTACCACCATTCGACTCAGCTCGCCGAGACGGTTCGAATGAGCTGTAGTACGTCCCTGTAACCTTTGGTTGCCAAGATAGGTGTTGTCAAACATTTACTGCTATACTTATTAATAGATCAGCAATCTGATTGGCTAGGAGATTGCTGCGGTCAAAAATCGTAGATCTGACATATCTGAAAGATGTCATATTTATAGCATATATTCTAGATATTTTATTTATCACATATATATTATTTATTACATATATTATATTTATACTAGTTATACTATATATTTTATTAATAGTAGTTGTAGTATATATTACACATGTAAAAGATATTGACCGTTA
>QKWP01001665.1:31708-65580 GCA_003550325.1 Gigaspora rosea | reverse complement strand
ATTACTGAAAGATCTCTTTATACTACTTCTATAAATTGACATATAAATTATCATGATGAATGGTGTTTATCCTAAATTGATGATTATTTAAATAGCACGCCAATACTATGAACGTATAATGCTTGCATCACGGATACCAGGAAGTAGTAATGCTTATATCACAGATACTAGAAAGTAGTAATGCTTGCATCACAGAGTATATAGTTTCCCGCCATCTAGAATGGCGAGTTCGCAAAACCTTGCATTTGATTGAGCATTAGAAATTTATGTCAATATAGTAAGTAATACATATACTGCTACTATACCGAATTTGATATTTTTATTACTCTGAGATACGTAGTACGTATGTATTTTATAATTATTATATAATAATGAGTGACGAACAGGAAAAACCTGTAAGTAAAATATTATTCGCTAATTACTATGCCGATCTTAACGATTTGGCTCTGGGGAGTAACCAATTATGGGATATGACAAATAATCATTTATTATATAGTTTATGTAGCAAACATTTATTTGTTATATCTTATGATTGATCACACCCAAGTGCCAAATCGTTAAGTAATAAACTTTTGCTGTCAGATTATGTGAAGTTATAGAATTTAAAAGCTATAACTAATATACTAGATATTCTATTCAAATTTTTATTTTCTTTTAACTTTTTTACCTTGTTACACATGTTATACTTATGCGTAATCCAAATCGTCTCCTTGTCATAAAAAAATAACAATATATGATGTAGCGATATTAAGTACAATTATAATTGGTGATAAAATAGTAGAAACAATGAAATAATCATTAATGCAAAATAATAAAAAAAAATTATGTGAAATTAAGCAATAATATAAATTAACTTCACAACAAAATGAAGTTTTAACCCTTTTGAAAATTAATTTATTAAAATACTTGTCACAAATGATACTGAAATTTGGAGCTATTCTTATATGGAATTTTAAATTTTTTTGGAATATTTTTTCCGCTTTTTTTTTAGGGTTAGGTTAGCGTTTAGAGTTAGATTTGATATTTAAAAAGTATAGGTGGATTTTAGCAGGGCTTATATTTTTAAATTGAGACTCAAATTCCGACATTAAATATAAAATACAATAATGTAAATCAGGTTATTTCATAGTGTTCCTGTTTTAGCACAATATGTCGCGCAGCTACCCTAATTATTATAATGAAACTATTTAAACTTATAAAATTTTTTGCTAGGTTACCGGGTCTTGGCGTATGAGTTTTAAAATTCAAAATTTTATTAAACATAAAATTTTTTAATAAATAAAAATAAAATCTGGGTGGGCAGGTGAAAAAATTTTTTAAATGTTATGAAAACCAATTACTAAATTTTGTATGGCCTAACATTGATGTTCAAAAATTTGGAAGACAACTTTATATATCAATTCAAAACCGATTTCAAGCACCAACAAGATTAATTCGACTAGACACTTTTTTTGATCCACAAACGAAAGATATGCAAGTCTTTACAGAAGATGAAAAGCATTATACCATTTCAGAAGCACATAATGAGTACCGTGAATTAACTAATTTTTATAAAGTAAATGATTTGATGGAAATGGAACATCAAATAGATTTTAGTAACAAAATTTGTAACGATGAAGATATCTTCTTAACAGAAACCACTAATCCTGATGAGCTATCGGGTCAGCAAAATAATTCAGAAGGCGAATTTGATTCATATTTGTTATTGGCAAAGGTATCAAGTCAAACAAACATTCTTCAATGATGGGAATCAAGAAAGACTGAGTATCCAGCACTTGCAAAGCTTGTCTGCAAGTATTTGTGTATCCTGGCGACATCCGTTCCATCAGAACGCTTGTTTTTGTCTGCGGGCCTTACGATTACGAAAAACAAACAAGGCTTAGTTCACAGTAAGCTGGAACCCTTTTATTTCTCAAGGCAGCTCTAAAAATTTTGCCAGATTCTCATGTTTTCAGATAGAATTTTTTTCTTAAAAGTGTCTTCGGGCATATATTAAGTTTTTTTTTATGTGTATTGATTGGTTCTAATAAGAACTAATTTTATATGAGTTTTAAATAAATCGAGATCTTTTTAATTTTTCATAGTTGTCCAACTACTAGACAACTATAAAACTAATTACTAAATTTCTCTCATGCATCCTGTAAAACTTTAAAGAGGCTTGATTGAGAAGCAAGAAAATACAATAATTGCTTTAGCTTGATATTTATATTCAAAAGAATTTTTACATTATTATATGCAGAATTCCTTGATATAATTATTACATTACTATGCACAAAACAAAAGTAACTTTATATTAATTATGTAATTATTACGTGAAAATGCAGAGTTGTACAAATAGAATTCGTCAAAACCGTAGAAACCATAGTCTATTTAAATAAGCACAGTACCATTATAATTGCAATTAGAAATTTTATATCGTTTCAATATTGTTCGCTCTGCCTATAATATCAGTATTATCTATTACTGTATTACATAGAATATTAGGTATTTTCAAATATAATTTTGCTTTTTTTTTCAACAAAACCGAGTTCGGCTTTTGTTGATTATATTATAACCAACAAAGCTGAACTCAGTTTTGTTGAAAAAATAAGCAAAAAAAAGAAGCAAACGTATATTTGAAAATACCTTTTATTAATAATAATATTGAATTGAACCCAGGTTAGTCAATTTTAACCTGTAATCTGCATAACCCAGGTTAGATCAATTTGTGACCAGTGACCTGCATAACTCGTAGAATTTTATGACCCACACGGGTTAGCCTGACCCATGTAATATCACTACCTTTGATTTATTTTTATTTGCGCTAAATAAGCCAGTGTCTTTTTTATAATATGATATGGATAAAAAGTTCAAGTAAATTTAACAAATTATTGACAAATATTAACATATATTTTGAACTTAACGCGTGTGATCGTGCTGGTCCTGTGCCACATCACACGTTGCACAGCTACCCTAATTATGATAATACTATATTAATTTTCAAAGACGATCTGTAGTATCCTACTTAGTACGTTCCTGGTTTTAGCGTGACTGCATCGCGCAACTACCCTAATTGTACTCCGTTCCCGGTATATCTTGATTAATTCAATAGAATAAAATTAATATCTTAATTTATCATAAATATAAACTATAAGATTCTATTCTATCCCTCAAAAAATTATAATATATAATATAACCAATCAATTGCTTGATTGTTTTCTTTATTCTCAGCATTATTCTCTTTATAAGTACAGTACCTGCATCTTCCCCGATTTTATTTATTAAATTAATACTCCTAAACCTTATGACATTTCTGATATTTGCTTCTATCTATATTTTATTATTTATCACATAAATGATTGGCTCAAATTTTGTTTAGCCCATATGATGTGTTTTAAAATTATTTAAGGGGATAAGATACGAATATCAGAAAAAGAATTAAAGTCTAAATAGACTTTGTGGTGATGCTCATCTACTAGCACTGCTTTTTTATTAATTGTGATCAAATGAGATAACAGTAATATATACCATAAGCACATTAAATTTTGTTTAGAGTTGTTAATAATATATAAGGGCTAGGTGCTGAAAAAAGGGCCGAAAATGACAATTATTCAAAAAAGGTTTTTTTACATAAATCAATTTAGAATAAAATTAGGATCATTTTTTACTTAAGATACAAAAGTAGTTGTATTAATAAAATTTTGCAGTATAGCTCTTTAAAGTTTGCATTTTCTTATGATTTATTATGTAATTTATAATATAAAAATTGATTTTCTGAAGATCTTTTTTTTGTCATTTTCGGTCCTTTTCCCAGTATCTAGCCCATATCATTTATTAATTTATTATCATAAACGCCTTAAATAATTCTAGTTCTGTAATTTATATTGTATAATAAGATATTTCTGTAATTTATATTGTATAAATAAAAAAAAATACAGTATTAATATAAAAAATTGCGATGACATTTCGTTAAATTCAAAGTTCAAACATAAATATCTGTATTTTGTTCCTTTTTTCTATTAAATAATATATAAGGTTTTACGTATTGAATATAGCTTTCTTTGCCCATACCTTCTGATTAAATCTACAAAGTTTTCTGTTATCGCCAGCATCCACGTCTATTAAAATACTTATTGTTATTAAGTAATTATACACTATTGATCAATTATGTCTTTTCCACTTCAACAACAACAAAAATAACAACAATAACAAAAATAACAACAACGACAGCAATGAGGAGGTGCAAGGTGCAAACGTTGCACACTACATAATCTTGATTGTACTTTTATTGATTCAGACAGAAAACATGGGCCGAAGACAGGTGATAAATATTCAGTACAGGTTTATGTTCCTAGCAGTTCTGGAAATAACTTTTGATGGAATATCTATGCTATCTTCCGTAATCCCTAATTCTGCGCAAGGTCATGCATCGACCCAATCTCTATCTGGATGCCTCCAACAACAACTAGTAAATGTTGATGATTTTTCTGACTTTTATGACATAGAACAGGCCTATATTCTTAACAATTTTGAAAATGACTTTGATGGGACATCTATGCTATATTCTATGCCCTCTAATACCGTGCAGGATCATGCATCAGCTATATCTCTATCTGGATATCCTCAACAACAATTAGATAGTGTTGATAATATTACTCTTTATTAGGACTCCTATGAAGAACAAATCACTAATGCTTCTCAACAAGTCGGACCTAGCACATGGATATACTATAAAAAACAATAATTTTATAGATAATACATCTATAACTATATACTAAAAAAATTTGTGTGTAACTTTGATGTATAATAATAATATTAAAATTTATACAGAATTGCGAGAAAATCATTTTTTGTTAAGAACCCACTCGGGTTAACTTAGTAAAATTTTGAGTTAGAAATCTAATATCTTTTAAAACTATCTAAAAAATCTTTGTGTAATGATAACGTTTTTATATTGTGTAACGATAACATTCAGATTACTCTATTTATACTGTATAACGATAACATTTAGATTACCTATTTATACTGTGTAACGATAACGTTTAAACTAACAATATAAATAATTGTATTAAAGTATAATATCTATTTATACTGCAATATGATTGGGCAATATAATTTGTGTAACACTTATAGGCAAATAGGTTACACAAAAGCTTATTGTACTGTTTTCGCAAAAATAATTTTTTGTTACATGCTACTAATGTTGTGTAACGTTACACAAATTCGCTTTTGGTAGCTTTTTAGTTTTGAACCCAATTCAGGTTATTTGAACCAAAACTGGGTTCATTTAAACCAGATTAGGTTATTTGAATCAAAATTGGGTTTATTTGAGCCAAATTATATTTGATCAGGTTTATTTAAACAAAATCAGCTTTATTTGAACCAAAAATCCAGTTATTTGAACCAAAAATGAGTTTATTTAAACACTATTTAAACCAAAGAAGTATTAATTTGAACCAAAAGCAGTTTATTTGAACCAAACCTGGGTTTACTTTTTCAAAAGAAGCTATTTTCTTCATTTTTTTAATATAAAAGTTTAAGTAAATCTCAAAAGTACTATTAAGTAAATTTGTTCAAAAAATGAAATATATTTATAGAAAATATTTAAACTACTTTTAATTAGTAGTTTTTTAATTTTTCAAAAAATTTAACAATTTAAAAATAAGCTATCTAATGTTTTTTGTATAACTTTTTAGCCAAAAAGGATATTTTTTTCAGAAATATATGGTATTTGAACCAGGCATTATTATATAGCAACCCATCACCATAGCGACTCTACGATCGACCAATCAAATCAATTATATGAGTCATGTAATCGCTGATTTGCGAAGCAATATACATGAAGCAAACTAGCGAATATATAACTCACAGAACCAATTTTGATTAATTGATTACTTTAAAAATATTGTATAATAAACCGATCACTAAATTAAAAAAAATAAAAAAGCGAATTTACAGAAAATTTTACCGTATTAAAAAAAAACAAATTACTACTAGGCAACTCTCATTTTTTTTTAAAAAAAACAATACAAATATACCAAAAGTTTTATTAAAAAAAAAGCAAATCACTATCGAGACAACCCCCTAAAATTTTTTTAAATTAGTATTACAACTTTATAATATTATAAACCCAACAAATTTTATTAAAAAAAAATTAATATATGATCCAATGAAATTGACAATATTTTAAAGACTCAAAGAAAGTTCATGTTCGCATAGTACTTACATTATGATTACCCATATATACATTCATCTAGTGCTTTTATACATGTTTGCTCGGTACTTCTATACACGTTCACCCAGTGCTTCTATATACACTCACCTGGTGTTTCTATACATATTTACCTAGTGCTTTTAGGATACATTTGCTCGATGCTTTCATTAAACGTTCAATCAATGCATTAGCAAAATTTAAAAATTTAATAAACAAAACAATAACAAAAAAAAAAGAAACAAGAACAAAAAACTTAATCTTACCTGCTCGAAACACCATAAACATGTTTTTTGGTATAATTCATGCTCGGTGAAGCCTTAAAACCTTAAGAAAGAAAAAACAAAATTAGTACCAAAATTAAAAGACAGAGAAAAAGCAAAATATAAAAAAGAAAATTTAATATTTTATCAAAAATACTGCACAAACACCTGCTCAGTATTGATTCACATCTGGCAAAGTCTAAAAGCTTTAAAAGAGAAGTTAGTAACAAAACTAACAAGAAAAAATGAAAAACAGAAAAAAAATCTATCCAAAACACTATATGCCTTTACCTGGTGTGGATTCATATTTAGCAAAGTCTAAAAACCTCAAGAAAAAAAACTAAAATTAATAATAAGGCTAACAAAACAGGAAAAAAACAAACAAAAAAAATTAATATCTTACACTTTACGTCAAAAAACTTCCAAAAAAGAAAACTAATGTAAGAAAACTAATATCCTCTAAGAAAAAAAGCTGATGTTTTTAAAAAAGAAAACTGTCATTCTCTAAAAAAAAACCCGAAATTAGTAATTAGACAAACAAGAAAAAAAACCTAAAAAAAAAATTAAAATCATACTTTATGTCTGAAATTAGTAATCGGACAAACAAGAAAAAAATAACCAAAAAAAATTAAAATCATACTTTATGTTTAAAAACTTTTAAGAAAAAAAATGACGTAAAAACTAACTTCTCTAAGGAAAAAGCCAAAAAGAAAACTAACATTCTTCAAAAAAAAAATTCAAAATTAGTAACCAGACAAATAAGCAAAAAAAAAAGCAAAACAAAAAAAAAAATTAATATCTTATCTAAAAAGTCGCATACACATTTGCCTAGCACTAAGCAGCATCTAGTAAATCCTAAAAAGAAAAAAAGATTAGTAAAACAAGACAATTTACAACTAAAGCAAAAAAAAGGAAATAATATACTTAAAAAGCTATTTAAAAACCTTTGCTGATACTAATTTATGCCAAAAAAGAATAGAATTTGTACAAGAAAATAAAAGTGAAATAAAAAGAAAAAATAGAGTATCTTATCTGAAATATCACTTTGGTATTTTGCTTCCTCAAGACTACAAATTCAAAAAAAAACAAAATAAATGAATTTCTAAATTAAAAAAAAACAACTAAAATTTAGATCAAATCGGGTTAAGGGAATTAACCTCTAATTCGGCTTACTCTATTTATATGATTATTAATTTTTAATATAATTGCCCAATCATATAAGGGTGTTTCTAGGCATCTCCTGCGAAATTGGCCAATAAAAATCATTCCACGTGATGATCGATGCCAAATTAGCGAATAGTTAATTGCTCTTGATGTAATGTAGCATGATTAGGAAAATTTCAAAACAAACATTCGCCTTTTCAAAAATCATTTATTTCTTGAACATTTACATAAGAAACTATCTTTCGAGCCTAACAAAAAAATTTTCTTTGACCTATTTTACTATATACATCACTAACACTAACTCTTATACAAACCCTAACCCTACCTTAAATGAATTTGGTTGTAGGAGATATATAACTTAAATATATCCCGCGAGAGATGCCTATAATTTTCCATTATATAAGGGTCATTATAGCAATGAGTCGTATTTATAATTTTTTATTTAAACCAATCATGAATTTATTTAATATTATTCAAAAAAAACAAACTAAAAAACCTCCTGTGCATTATGCACGGGTTTACAGCTAGTATAATAATAATAATATTTTTTTCTATAATGATTTGGGCCCTCAAAAGTAGAAACCAGACAATTTGACAATTTGTTGAAAATTAATCTGTTTGATTGATTAGATGTAAAATTTAAAGCCCAAACTTTTTTACTTAATAATGAAAGTCTGATCACTTAATAAATTTTTGTGATACAACGGTTAAAAGCTTTTGATGCTATAATCTAAAAATAGATTTCTGAGCAATCTACAGGTCTACAGATCTAATAATCCTGTTTAAACAGGTTTGTTAATCATGAATATACTATTTTTAGATTGTTTTGATTTTGTGTAACAAAATAGTTTTTGCTAATTTTCTCAAAACCCGTGATCTGCCAAATTGTCTGGTTTCTACTTTTGAGAGCCCATTTATTCTCTGATAATAACATGATTCAATTATTCCACAATTAAAACATTGTGCTTTTGAAACCTCACTTGAAGTTGTTAATATGCACAAATTTTTATTCAACTAATCGTTATTCTTTTATTTTCTATTGTCGAAGTGGAAATCCGGGCTGGCGTCACAGGATGGACAACCACCAACCACCAAGACCAAAGAAACACCACAATATACCCAATGTTGAGAGGCAGTACTATTTGGCAAGGCTAAGGCATACCGGGTATAAGGTGAGTTCACGAGACATGTTTATTTTTATAAACGAGGGACACAGAAACCAAGATCGATTTCTAATCTTTATTTAATACTCTCACGCTTGTCCTCTTATATCGCTAAATAGTATTTTTTACATGATCTTTTTATACTATTCTACTTCCAATAGGATTCACTAATTTTTATCTTTTGTCCCACAATTTTTCCCACCCGAATGTCAGAATCATACCATATCAGAGCTTCTTTTATTTTGCATTTAATGTTAATTCAATTGGTGGGCTGTGCGCAAGAACCGGGTAATCACGGTACCTTCATAGAAACTCCGATAAACTCGATATCACATGGTTCCGAGCAATTCATTTTCGCCTCTAACACTATTATCTATTTATAGCTTAAATTATTTTCAAATAGGTTATTAATTATTTAAAATACATAGTATAAATAGTTCGGTTCTAAAAAATTAATGTTAGGCCACGCAAAGTTAATTTTTCATTTTGCATAACCTGACGACCCAATTTTACAAAAAAAATTTTTTTTTTAAATTCCTATTGTGATAATTATCCATTTAATTTTTTTTCGCTAGTGTCACCCGATGATGACCTTAATTTGTCAGAATTACCTGATAGGTCTGACAAAATTTTGTGACTCTATGTTATACAAACTGAAGAATTAAATTTGCATGACCTTAGATGTAAACATGAATTAATTTAGGCCATGCAAAGTAATTTTGTTTTTAAAAAAAAAAAAAAAAAAAAAAAAAAAAAAAAAAAAAAAAACCAACCTGCTGACCAGAATTTTGAAACATCAGTTATACAAAATGAAAAATTAACTTTGCGTTGTCTAACTTTTGTGGATTAGTGCTTCAAGAACTCACCAACACAACCTAGTCAAGCCGAGTTCGCCAAAATTCTGCTCAAAACTGAACAAGTTTCCCAGAAAAGCTGCAAGCTCTAGTAGTGTAGAATTTCACTTTTATTCCAAAGAACAGCTCGAACTATCATATTCAGATTGAACAAAATGATTCTTAATAAACAATTATATAATTTTGAGAAGACATCTTAGTAACCATCTATAAAAAATCAACTGTTTTTATTTTAATTCTATGAATCCATAGAATCAAAATAAAAATTTTTCATCGATTTTAGATGTAGTTATCGAGATATCATCGCCTAAACTTTAAAAACTATAATCAAAGCAAGAACTGCAGCTAAATTTTTCCCAAACTTTGAGCTAAGGTATCTCAGTAACTATCTATCAAAAATCAACAAAAATTTTTTTATTCAATTCTATGAATCCATAGAATTAAAATAAAAAAATTTCATTAATTTTGGTTAGGTAGTCATTGAGGTATCATTGCCCAAATTCTAATGCAATTATCAAAACAAATACTGCGAGTGATAATATCTCGTTAACTAACTATTCAAAATCAATAAAATTTTCATTTTAATTCCATGAATTCATAGTATTAAAATAAAAAAAATTTGTCACTATTAGATATGTAATTATCAAGATACCCGTGTTTAAAATTTAAAAAAATTTAGACTATCAAAATAAGGTCGTGGCCAAATTTTTTCCAAACTTTGAGCGATGATATCATGATAGCTCCTATTCAAAATTGATTAAATTTTTTTTACTTCAATTCTATGAATTTATAGAATTAAAATAAAGAAATTTTTATTTATGTTAGGTAGGTAGTTAGTTATTGAGCTATCTTCATTTAAAATTCAAAAAAAATTAGACTATTATCACAATAGATTTTATCCAGTAATTTTAAACCATATAGTTGTAAAATCCTGGTTTGGTATGATTTTCAAAATTTTGCAATGTTTTACTTTTTTAGGTCAGATCAATCAGATCAGTAGTGAAAAAGCAAAGATTAAAAGAAGAGTCTGTTGATTATTTTTAAATTTGTAATAAATTTATTTGTATGTGCGTTGTGAAGGGCTCCACACTAAGTTTTTTCTGTTATTTGTTTACCTTGGACTAGGGTTGCGCCCCAAACCTATCAGTTTGGGATTTGGTAGAAACCCAAATAGTATTTACTAGGTTTTGAAAATTGTATTTAATTTGCCGTAATGTCAAATACTTTTGGCATGTAATCTATATTACAGCTAAAAATCCCAAATTCTTATATGTAGAAACTGGTTTGGGAATTATCCCAAATAAAAAATGCAAGTTGAATAAAAAATGTCATACGAGTTTTTCTTTTATTACTTTATAGTACTCGTGTCCAAACATGTTGGACAAACATTCAAATGAAAATTTAAAATCGTTAACATTATTGTTTTGATATCGTAAAATGATTATTTATTTAAAGATTTAAAAAATAGATCGTTAAGAATCTTAACGATTTAAAATAGATCGTTAAAAAATTTTAACAATCCTAAAATAGATTGTTAAGGTTCTTAATTATTTATTTTAGATCATTAAGAAACTTAACTATCTAAAATAGATCATTAAGATACTTGACGATCTATTTTAGATTTTTAAGTTATAGCGCTTTGCAAAAAAGTGTTACTCTGTGATTTTCACAGTGATGATGGTGAAAAATCTCTATGATTCTTAATAAAAAATTCAAATTTAAAATTTATGTAAATTGATATATTAAATTATGCTTTCAATCATAGTTTTGATCAACGATCATATATAAAAAATACGTCATTCCCAAAGCTTATATATTTTGATATTTGCTTTTTTTGACAAACATAATTTTTTTTCTTTATATAAGTATTTCTTAATACTTGGTTATAAAGGCTAACATTCAAGAAACAAAGCTAAAATATCGCAGATGA
This sequence comes from Gigaspora rosea, assembly GCA_003550325.1. Taxonomy (NCBI): domain Eukaryota; kingdom Fungi; phylum Glomeromycota; class Glomeromycetes; order Diversisporales; family Gigasporaceae; genus Gigaspora; species Gigaspora rosea. The sequence continues at coordinate 54,016 of QKWP01001665.1, read as the reverse complement.
ACATTTTTTAGTTGTCGAAAATGGTTGTATTGTAGAATTGACTTGGTTTACAACAAAACTTATATAATTGCAACTTATCTAATGCGCTACATAGAGGTAATCGTACTGCAGCTGTCAAAAATGCATTTACACGATTATTTAATCCTAATTGGGTGAAAGAGCAAATAGATTATGTTCGTCAAAAAAATACAACTTCATAATTACTCACTAAGTACAAGAGAAACTTCTAGTTTTTTCTTGTGCTCTTGGTGTAATAGTTTCTTATTAAGATAAGGAATAACCATAACAGATAATAATGTGGATAAATAATATGCCACTTCAAGTACAGTATCAAAGTACATATTTTGAAGATTTTTTAAAGCATTGTAATTTTTATATTGATACGTAATTTTGACTTTATAGAAACTGCTTTTAACACATCTTTATATTGGAAATCAGTAAAATTCTCTTATAATTGAAAAATTACCTGATTTTCTGTGATTTTACATGACATAATGAATCTGCAAAGATCACACATTTTTGCAAAGCGTAATAATGATCTATTTTAGATCGTTAAGAATCTTAACAATCTAAAATAAATCGTTAAGATTCTTAACGATCTAAAATAGATCGTTAAGATTCTTAACGATCTAAAATAGAACATTACAGCTGTTATGGTCTTGTTTGTTAAAAGTTGTTAATCTATGAATCTGCCATTTATGTGCATATACAGTACATATTGCCATCTGTTATTGGCAAATTTGATTGGTTTTTAAGTTTGACACTATTAAATAAAATGGGACATATATTTGGGTTTTAGTTATGACCCAAATTAAGTAGAAATTCTGAATTACAAACCTGAACAATGTAGTAATGTCATACTACAAAAAAGAGGTTTGGGGCGCAACCCTATCTAGGACATTTTCTCACTGGTTATATCGCGATCATATGATTTCTCCTAAAATCATGCTATGGTTACAAAGGATCATCATAGCCCCAAATAGCATACTGGTAAGGTTTTGCCGCAATGATTTCCGGTATAGGCACATGGTAATTGCGCATATCAGAGCCGCATTCTAGTTTATGCCCTTGGCATTTCACTGCTAATATTTGTTTATTTCCATTTTCGTAAACAATAGATTTTTACATATTAGCTTGCCCCTATAGCCAAAAGCATGGCGGATATTCGATTTGATTGGCTTGAAGATCACTGGATTACACAATATAAAAAAAATTTTTAAAGTAACCCTTACTATGAAAAACCACATTGTCAATTGGCAACTCGTGGTTTTACATAATAATTTATTTTTAAACTATTTTAAAGTATTTTTTACCTCTTCGTACGTCTATAGTGAAAAAAGATCAGTATAGATTATTTATACTAAAGACTTTACTTAGAGAGCAAATTTAAACAAATTTCAGTAAGTAATATATAACAAATAAGTTAATTCGGTATTAAACTTTTTTTTGCTTTTAAACTCAATGCCTTTTCTATTGACCCAAGCAACTAATGACATAGTAATTATATTCAAAATTAGATATTTATTTTTTCAGAATAATTATGTCAGAAGTTTTTATTAGATATCCTCCATATTATAATATTCTACACAACGAAGATCTAGCAACACGTATTTGTTTACAATTAGATGCGAAGTTCCTCAATTATTTTTGGATCTGACAAATAAATGCTTAGACGCAAAACCTCAAAACAGACCAACTGCTAAAGAACTAGCTAATACTTGGGTCAATTTTTGAACCAGAAGATGGTGACTACTGGATGGTTATGGAGTACGCAAAACAGGGAAGTCTCAAAAAATTATTAGATACCAGTATCACAAGACTCAAATTCTAAAAGACTTTTTAGTATACTTCCATGTATTGCCCAGAAGTACTGTACACAAACGGAAATGGGAATACACTCAAAAATCACATATTATTCTTTTGGAATAATTATGTCAGAAGTTTTTATTGAATATCTTCCATATCATGATATTCTACACAACGAAGATCCAGCAATATGTATTTGTCTAGATTACAGGCCTACAATTAAATGCGAAGTTCCTCAATTACTTTTGGATCTGATGAATAAATGCTTAGATGCAAAACCTCAAAACAGACCAACTGTTGAAGAACTAGCTAATACGTTGGGTCAATTTTTTGAACCCAGAAGATGGTAACTACAGGATGATTATAAAGTACGCAAAACAGGGAAGTCTCAGAATTTCAGCAATATTGTTAATCAAAATATGTTTAGTTCTTACTAATTTTGGTTTATGCTTCAGAAGTACTACATACAAATGTGTGCCTTGTAGTTGCGTGATTACGCCCTTCCCAGTGCTTTACATACGTCATGTAGTTATAGTTTAAGGGTTAGTGTTGGGTTAGATAGAATTGGTATTGAACTAGGGTTAGTTTAGTTTGTTAGAGTTAGGGTTAGTTTAGTTCTGTAGTTTAGTACATTAGAGTTAGAGCTAGAATTTTTTTTTTACTTGTACTTAATTAAAAAAAATTTTTAAAAAACAAAATATAGGAGACCCAATTTTTATTATTCAAAAAAAAAATACAAATGATTACTACTAAATCTAACTAGAATCTACTCATGCTACGTTTAGTTTTAACTATTTATGCTATGTTTAATTCTAACTACATGCTATGTCTAGTTCTAACTACAGTGCTACCATACTATGTATAGTTCTAATGCCCTGGATCTAACTACTGTGCTATGGTTCTAACTATTGTGCTGTGTCTAGTTCTAAGATCCGAATCTAACCTCTACTAGTTTATACCATATTATATCCAGTTCTAACTACTGTGCTATATTCATAGTTCTAATTAAGACAACAAAGATTCTGAACACAATGATGGAAATTCAAATTTCCAAGGGTGGCACTAAGACAATGACTCTATAACACCAAAAAGACAAAAGCCAAAATCTTCAGTGAAGTCACCAACTTGGTAACTATAATTCAATAGTAGTTATGAAAATTTCTATCGAATTATTTGTTCTCAGAAGTTCATGTAAATACTTTATCTACTTCGGCACCAATTCCTAGATAATAACAATAGCAAACTTGCTACATTCTATTAGAATCATTTATTTTAATAATAAATGAATACCTTGTTTTCGTCCTTTTCAACATTAATTTCATATTCTTAATGTGATCAAGCTAGTCATTTCATTAGAATTATTATATTTGCTGATTTTTGATAAATGAATGCCTTCTTTTCTCTTTTTTTAACATTAATTTCATATTCGTAATATAACTAGGCCAGTATATCCCGTTAGACTTATTCATGTTTGCCAAGTTTTGATAATAAATAAATGCATTGCTTTTATCTTTTTCAATCTAATTCCGTATTCATAATGTAGCCAAGCCAGTACATTTTAACTGGATTATTCATATCTGCAAATTTTGGACAATTGAATAAATTTTAAAAATAAATATATCACGCCCAACCTTATATATTTACTATACTTACATCAATTATACAATAAAATTAGCTAGAAGCTAATTATGCCACGTAGTATTAACATAGTGCTTAACCTATAAATGTAGATATTATTGGAAGCTATAGTGAATTTTGTCAATAGTCTTTTAATTTTTGTGAAAAAATAGTCATCAGCAATAAGTAATGCATGTAGTACGTACCTAAATGAAGTCCTGTGCACTGTCCTCTTTCTGATCCAATATTATTATTGTGAAATTATCCATTACCATATAGTAAGTTCAAGGTTCTACACTTTAGCTTAAATGAAACAAACTATCAAATTTCGACTCTCATTTACTTTTTTGATTAATGCTAATTAGAATTGATTACTGTTAATTACTTAAACTAGACATCTCAATCTATATATTCGAAGGTCTGTTGGTGGTTAATCATAGTAAAAAATTTTTTTTGCTATGTACGACTTTGTGGATAGTAAGAGGTACGTGAAGCCAATAAAATTCAAGAACTTGCCCATAGATCATTCTAGAATGCAATTTCCTAATTCGGTATATCCCTGACTGCATTATGCATACTGTTTATTTGTTTATATTTTGTTAACCAATCAAATTGAATGTCTGCTATGCTATAGCCAAACTAGTTTTTGCCCTTGGCATTTAGCTGTTAGTGTTTGTTTATTTTCTGTTTTACCCAAACAATGTAAAAAAGAAGCGAATTCAATGGAGATAGTATAGTTAGTTTAAAATCAATGTATTTATTAAGAGGAAAAAAGTATATGAACCCCCTATAAAAAACGTTAAATTGGTCCAAATTGAACTGTTTACTCAGACATTTTGAACTGTAAATAGACCGGGTTTTGCTGCACTTTACTAAGCCAAAACTCATGAGTTTTGGCACAGGTAATTATATATAAAATAACGTAATAAAACGTGCACGGTATTGACACGTGAATTGGGTGGCACGTATGTAAAATGTAATATACGTGCCATTCTGTCATGTTTTGGTTCGTGTTTCATGCCTTTACGTTGTGAAGGTATAAAGTCACGCCTAGTAATGGGCAAATCCTAATTTTTTCAAAAATCCTGCGTGGGATGCGGGATCCCGCGTGGAATTCACAGAATTGCAGGATTGAGTAGAGTTTCTGAATTTTTTACTATTAACAAATATATAATATGTATCATCACTAGGAATGTAATTTCTCGTTAAAATAATAATCATTTCTTATAAATCTAACAACAAATAAAAATGCTTATATAGATTTTATCTACTTTTAAAACATTTGGATCTTATAATTATTAAATTCATCAATTCAGATTTGCCTTAATTTTATCAATTTTTAAAATATTATTATATCAATCTATATTAAAAAATGAGTTTTGCTAAATCTCACCGGCGGTAATTATCACCGCTCATATGTTCAACCAATTAGATCGTAGGATCTTGTGTAACCAAAACAAATCAAAAAATAACGAAACAAAGAAAAAATCTAAAAAATCTTAAACAACAATATATTTTACTATGATAACTTATCTTCGGGCACTAAGTAAAAGTTTTAAGCGCAAAATTTTACTATAATATGCCTTTTTAACCCTAATTCTAACCCTGATCCTAAACCCTAATCTTAGTTTTTTAAAAAGTTTATTATAGAGCGGTGACGATTACCGCTGGTGAGATTTAGTAAAATTTTTCAAAAATTATAATGATAACAAAGCGATTAATAATAAGCGTATAAAAATTTATGAGTATCAGGTGCATAATCAAGTATAATTGTGCTAAAATTTATAAGTGATCAGGTACTGTACATACGTACAAAAATTTATAACCAGGTTATATATACATACAAAAGTTCATAAGCGACTCATAAGAAATTCATAAACGGCTTATAATTTCTGGATTATATAACTGATTGGCTCGAATTTTATTTAACCTTATCATTCATATTAAATAATCACTAAAATTGGAGATTTTCTCCCATATGGACAAATATTCTTGGTGCATTATTTTTGCAAGAAATTAAAAGTCTAGATTGCTACTTTATTAATTATGAAAATTTAAAAAATTTATTTCAACGTACAGTTTGCGCATTATCTTTGTATGCACGTATATATGTAGAATGAAAGATTTAACATTTTTATGTTAAATTAAATACTAATTAGGAATTGGCCCGCTTATGTTAAAGCAGACCGGATTATTTGTTAATGCAGACCAGATGATATGCTAACGCAGGCCAGAAAATCTTATATTAAAAATTCCGCGCAGGAGTTTTTAAATCCCACATATCCTGCGTAGGATTCTGCACAAATTCTGCGCTTTGCCCATCACTAGTCACGCCGATTTTCTTTTTATATTATTATTCTATCCTGATTATTTTTAGATATCTATTTGTAGTCAATATATATATTTAGTAAGAGTTAGTATAAATATACACAGCCCCAAAATAGAAGTAATTTATCATTTCCTTATCTGTAAGTAAACTGTGCATTTCTTCACGAAAAGCACTTTTATGCTTTTCTGACTTTTCAGTACGATATTGCATTTCTGCCAGATCATGCATTTCAGCACAAAATGCACTTTGGTAACTAGTTAGAACTGGTATAAGAGTAGGATTAGCACAGTAATTTAAAAGTATAAATATGATGTCTCTTACCTTTAGAGCAAGACAGCTTTTGTAGCTTCAAAAAGGAAGAACTCAAGTAGAGTTCATAACCTTCGAAATTAGAGTAGAAATGTTATGAGTTAGTAACCCCCTTGATATAATAAATAAACTGTTGTTAATCTTATAAACCGATACTTTCTCGATACATAACTTCGTATTAAAGTATAAACCCTATGACCCATATTAAAGTCTCGTGACGTAATCAAGGGACTCTATTCGACTCTAGTTACTCAGACCAAGTTTATCCCGCCTTCCAAGACTCTTCGAACCTTGAGACCTGGACCAAATCCACTACACCTCTTTCTGCCTGCCGATTTAAGGTTTAGAAGTCTTGAGTGTCGGGTTGAGTTGATTTGGTTAGTGTATTAAGTGTGTTGTGATTATAGTTAGAAGTAGGGTAATATTTCCCTTTCTCAACGTGCCACATGATACGTGCCTATCCAGACAACCTCGAGCCAACCTGTACCAACACCCAGTCCACTTTTCTTATAGGGCCCCTTTTCGTCTCAATAAAGAGTAACTCACAAAGAGTTCAAATTTAAGAAACTCACTTGTGTTCGAAAAACGAATAACTTAGTGAAGAGTTATAGTTCAATGTTGTAGAGTGATAACCTTCAAAATAGAGTAAAAGTGTTAGCTCTAGAAATTATCCCAAAAGACCCTCGAATTGATAAACTGTAATTATCTATAAACTGATAATCCCCCAATACATCAAGATTAATTATGTGGTCACATGACACCGTAAAGTCACTTAACGATCGATTCCAGCCTCGCTACAGCAAGACCCAGACCAAATCAACCACACCTCTTTCTGCCTGCCATTTCAAGGATCTAGAGTTTTGCATACTTATAGGACATTGTTTTAGATAGATAGCGGTGTTGTTAGTTGTATTTTGTTGTAGACCCGATTCCCACCATTTCCACAGTGTACAAGCATACGTCGTAACAGGTAATGCAACCTGACTGAAACATGATCTTGAAGAAACGCATTGATCGACATGAGGGAAAGTCATTTAATAGATTGAGGCGAAGTTCACTAAGAATAGTAAGGAGATGCAAGTTCAAATGATTACTATATTTGTAATACCTTTTTCGAACAGGGAATAAAATTATTTGCATTTTAATTTTACAAAATTAAAATAATGAGTACATATTAGAGTTAATACCTCTATCCAGATATATTTTTTATATCCGGATTAATCGGGTTTTATATCCGGATATAAAAACACTATGTCACATTATATCACATGACATAGTATAGAGGTGTCAGTGACCTGTAAAAATTTTGTGTTATACGAAATCTTTATTTGCATTATTGCAAAAATTTGTATTAATTAGCAATAATAAATTAACTTTGCATTAATTTGCGATTTTTCAAAAATCATCAAAAATTTATCCAAAATTTTGGTTTGACCTTTTTAGTCTTTTTATGTTCATTCATTTTCTCTTTCGGAAATTTCAGAATCTTAACAGTTTCTGCATAATATCCACCACCAGTAGCCAATCAAATTTATAGAATATCACGTGAAGTTTACTCTTAGAAATTTGGTTTAATTTGCACAATTAATATAAATTTGCATTAATTTGTATTAATTTATGAATTTAATATTTTTGTGCATGTGTGCTGTAGCGCACCTCATATGATTTGGTGTAATGTGAAATCAAACCAACCAAAATAACCCGTTTTTTTTGTTAGTTAGGGTTAGGGTGAGGTTAGAATAGTGTGTAGGCAAGGAAAGGGGGGTTTATAGTAAAATTTTGCAAGGAATTTATTTTGTTAGAGCATGGAGAGTGGTTTCATAAGCAAAATTATGAGCCACAGACGATTTTTTAAAAGATCGCTATTTTTTCTCGATTTCACGTTACACCTGATCCTACGATCTGATTGGTTTATCAGATGGATGTGTTACAACGCATATGCGCTAAATTACATAAACCTTAATTTATATACAAATTTTACGGGTCTCTGAGAGGTGTTAACTCTAGTACATATCGATATGTAAATACGTAGGCATAGTGGGTAACGTGACCTGGCTATAGTTATGTGAAACGTGGTCTAAGCATATTGATCGACATGAGAGAAAGCTATTTAACAAATGCTAATTAGGTTTGGCTCGAGGTGAAGCTCATTAGGAACAATAAGGAGGTGTCTCTAAGATTCAGATCGTGAGAAAGTAAAGTCATAGTCATGTAAATGGTATGACTTACTAATTATTAACTACTTGTAGATTTTAGTCTAATCAGTATTCTCGAACCAAATCTTACACGACTCTTTATTTTTGATTGCGCTTAGTTATAATTAGCTATAATAATCACTTTAACTCTGCCCTTTCACAACGTATCCAAATGATTTTAAATCTGTAAAATTATGTGGTAGTAAATTTGTTTGGTCAATTTTGCTAAGTTAAATTTTTTAATGTGCTCATTTAAATAATAGGCAATTCATATTAAATGACGAAAGTATTTCAATTAATCTTTTCAAATATATAAACGCAATTAGGCCGTTCGAAGTTGATTCTTCGGTTAACATCACTTTTTCAGGACTCTCGGGAGGGGGAGGGGGGTAAAATGAAACGAACATATGAACAAAGGTGGGCAATTTCATTGGTTGATATAAATCAGATGACTAGCGAGAGTCATCCAGCGTTTTGATTGGCTGTTCGTTTTCGGGGGGAGGTGGGGGAGACTTCAGCTGGGGGGATGATGTTAACCGAAAGATTAACTACTATATAGTTATTATTTATATAAAATCATTGTGTTCCTATTTCTATTCCAAAGTTAATGAAGCTTAATAAGCAAGTTTTTTTTTATCAAGTTTAACAGTGTTTTTTTGATTGTTGGAATTTCATTTAAAGATATGTCGAATATATTTATTTTTAATTTTATCATTAGAATGATATTATGGTATAAATGAATTAGAATTTTTGATTTAAGTGTTAGTCGTTTTTATTAATCAATTTTTAGTTATATACAAAACTAATATAATAAAATACATAAACTCAATAATGAGTACCACACAGCTTAAACCTGCAATTCTTAATTTTCTGAGGTAGCGGAAATAAGAATAAAGTAGTCTGATGTAATAGTACTGTAGAAAAAAATATGTATATGACTATGATAATGCATAGCAATAAATAGGAAACGGTATAAAAATGTAATTTTATCATGGCGGATTTCTATTGTTAGGATTTTGTTGTCCGGAGTGACGAGGGAGTATCAGTATAAGGATTACTGATTGAAATGTCATTCCATTGTTACTGATTGAAATTTCATTCCATTGTCCGTATATGAAATATTGATGTCTCACTTAAGACATCAGCATCATGTTACCAAATGACATAGAAGTTACGCTAATTCATGAATTTGAATCATCAGCTATATCATATATGTACAATTCTTTGTCGTCAAAGATGTTATTATTACTAATAGGATCCTTATTTCTTTTTTGATTCCTGCCACTTTATGTTTGATTTTAGTGTTGGTAGAACTTTCTAACTCCATTTTATTTCATCATATATTTCTTCAAGTCTATCATAAAACTCTTCTAGACAATTTACAAACTCGGATGACATTTCCGTTGAATTACCTTGATCTACAATTTCATTATTTATACTTTCAAGAGCAATAAGCCATACTAGTTCGTCTTCTTTTGATATCGACCGTTTTTTCTTTTTTTATTTTTTTTGGTTTAAATAGATATTCGAATCCTCTATTATTTGCAGCATATGGAAGACAAAAATAAATCCGGTAAATAAAATTTAAACAAAGGATAAAGAATATCTTCATGTGATACTTTTTTAATAAGTTCAAGATGTTTGACTGAAAAGAAATTTCTAGCATTATAATAAACGTCAAAAATATTACATGCTTCATTCAAATTTTTTAGAGGATATCTCATTAAAACTTATTCTAGTTTCTAAAATATCATTGAACGCAAATTGTGCGATAGAATAATCAGCAGAGAATTTAATAAGAACCCAATTATGAAAGGTTAAATTATATAGCAGGGTTTATAAGGAACAATTGAGATCATTATGACAGAAGAACATGATTTATTTGTATCGAATCGACAGTCGAGTGACATCCATTTTCAGGTTTGGGAACTATGTTCAAAGTAATTAATTTCGTAATGATCTGTATAATTTGAATTTTTCTTTCTATCAATAGTATTCTTTTCTTTAATGTGTTCCATTGAACCTTTGTAAATTTTACTACTTTCACTCCCAGACATTTCATCTATAAAGTTTATCTTTTTAACAATTATTTCTGGTTTTATGGCTTCCGTAATAGAAATTTTGTAAATTTATTGTGTTCTTCATTTATACGAACAGAAATAAAAGCGTGAATAATTTCTTTACCAACACTGGAGCATTGTATCTTGATTCCCCGAAAGCTAGTTACCCGCCAGCTCATTTTACCGACCCCATATCCCCGACAGAATGTTTCACCTACAGCATTTTTTGTTAACAGAATCTATCCTCGACATACCATGTTTTCGACCTCTCCTTTCCTTGACAGGACATATTTTCGAAAAGATATTTTACTAACATGACGTATTTCAGAAAAAATATTTTTCCGACATGACATGTTTCCGACATCATTTTTCTGACAGATCTTTCCCCGGTTAGAATTTCGTTTAAATAGGTAGAGTGATATATTCGTGTTCATCACTTCACATGATTAAGCACTCGGCCTAAATTAGGGTTAGGGTTAGGGTTAGATTAGGGTTAGGGTTGATAGTGCTAGTAAACAAATGACGTAGTTGCATGATTTCACGTGATGTGATGATCACTGGGTTTATCGTTCTTGTCGGAAAAAGTGCATTCAATAAAACTTAGTGTCGGAGAAAAGTCAAATTAGAATTATGTCATGTCAGATAAATGTCTTGTCGAAAATATGAGATTTCTAGGAAAGGGGATGTCGAAAACATGGTATGTCGAGGAAAGATTCTGTCAACAAAAAGTGCTGTAGGTGAAACATTCTGTCGGGGATATGGGGTCGGTAAAATGAGCTGGCGGGTAACTAACTTTCGGGGAATCATACCAGAATCTACTGGAGAGCCTGTTTTCGAATAATTGTAAATTATCAAGGATAACTGCGTTTGTTGGCTTAAGACCTAAGTCCTGTAATCCTTGTAGCCTTTTAGTGATATTTTAAACGGATGATGTTTCATAATCCTTGGCCGGAGACAGAGGAATAACAATAATAACGCTCCTTGAATGACGAGGTCATTGACGACATCAACAATGCCATCATAACCAATTTCTTTCCAACAATTCACTAATTCCTCGTGAATCAATATTGCGCGAGCAATAATATTCAATTGCCTGTAGTTTTCATAACCGTCTTTTGCAGGATATTCTTCCAGGTTTTTACCTTCATAATGTTTATGTTTAGACCGCGGAGGAAAAGGTATAAATTTCCATATTGTGATCAAATCTTTAACCGCACTCAAATTATCTTCAAGTTTCTTTTTAGCCTGATTGATCGCATATGGACTTCCAGTGAGAAAATGAAATTCCTCCATAACATTTCCCTTAACGGCTAAGTCGTGATTAGTATCCGATTCATTTATAGAATTAATTTTTTCGATGCCTCGAGCAAAAGATAAGTAAAAACTGGAAGCGGGCATCATTACCCAAGGTGCAACACATTTTTGTTGTACTTTGTTCACTATCGATACTTCCTCCTACGTTATGTTCAATTTTCATTTCTATTAATTTTGGATATGAGCCAAAAAAAGTAAAAATCGTTGTATGAAATATCTTGAGATTATCGACCCTTTCTCAAGAAGTTTTTGGGTCACGATGTCATTCACAAACTTCGGACCAAGGCGAATTGCGTGGAACAACGCATGAGCCTTGTCAAAATGATAATTAATCAGCTTGCTCTAGTTTCATTGTCTTTAGAGATTTGACACTAAGCGCTATTGGCTACCGATAGGTATGCCAGAAACCGAACGTAAATAAAAATGATTTTCTTGATTCGTTCTGGAAGCCCAGACAAACAAGTTTCATTTTGAATTGCAAAATTTTGCACCAATATATCAATCAACTTCGTTTTCGACGTGTTCTCCGTCAGTTAATACGAAGTAGTTCATGAACTTGTATCTTTTTAATAAAAAACTTAATTAATATAAATTACGTTATAAAATTGATGCTCGTGAGGTTTTCCTAAAAATTTTTTGGGCGAAAAAAAATTTGAGAAAACGGGAGAAATAAAAATTACGTTATAAAATTGATGCCCGTGAGATTTTCCTAAAAACTTTTTGGGCGGATAAAAAATGTGAGAAAATGGGAGGAGAAATAAAAAAAATACTTCCTTTTATATAAAACTGCATTTTGATGCATACGAATGATGAACACAAAGCACACTATCAATATTAAAATGAACACAAAGCACACTATCACTATTAAAATGTATACTAATCAAAAGTTTATTTCATGTGAAACGATAGTGTTTTTTTTTGTATCATAGCCAAATTTGGCGTACCTTGAATATCTAGCCAAATTTGGCGTGCCTTGATGATGGTGCACCATACACTTATGTATTGTAACAAAAAAAAAATAAAATCATTAATTAATATAAAAAATTTCGATTACATTTCGTTGAATCAAAGTTCAAATATAAATATCTGTACTTTGTTCCTTTTTTCTATTAAATAATACATAAGGTTTTACGTATTGAATATAGCTTTCTTTACCCATACTCTTTGATTAAATATACAAAGTTTTCTGTTGTCGGCAGCATCAGTGTCTATAAAATACTTAACGTTATTACTGTATTAATTAATTATATACCATTTTTCAATTATGACATTTCCACCTCAACAACGACGACAAAAACAACAACAACAGCGACGAGGCTTTTATGTGACTAGGGCATGTACAAATTGCCAGCAAAAACATGCCAAATGCTCTGGAGGTGCAATATGTAAGCGTTGCACACTACGTAATCTTGAATGTACTTTTATTGATTCGGGTAAAAAACGCGGGCCGAAAACGGATGGTAAATACTCAGTACAGGTTTATGTTTCTAATGGTTTTGAAAATGGCTTTGATGGAATATCATCCGTAATCCCTAATTCTGTGCAAGGTCATGCATCGATCCTATCTCTATCTGGATGTCTTCAACAACAACCAGTTAATGTTGATGATTTTACTCTTTATTCTGACTTCTATGAACCAGAACAGGTCTATATTCTCAACAATTTTGAAAATGACTTTGATGAGACATCCATGCTATATTCGTCCCCTAGTCCCGTGCAGGGTCATGCATCGACTCTATCTCTATCTGGATATCCTCAGCAACAATCAGATAATGTTTATGATGTTACTCTTTATTCTGATTCCTATGAAGAAAAAATCACTAATGCTTTTCAAGAATCGGTCCATTTTTCTTATCAAGCACACATCGATACCGGAAACACCATGCAAAACAATAATCTTACGGATAACACATATAATAATAATAATAATAATAATAATAATAATAATTTCTTTTTATATGATAATTTATTCTTTAATAATAACTTACTTTCATCATTCCACAATTAAAACATTATGCTTTTGAAATCTCACATGAAGTTGTTAATACGCACAAATTTTTACTCAACAAAGCGTTATTCTTTTATTTCTTATTATCTATTTATAGTTTAAATGATTTTGCGAATAGGTTATTAATTATTTAAAGTATAGCATAAATAGTTCGTTCTAAAAAACAAATGTTATGAATATGATGCTTTATTATTATTATTTTTAATTAACTGGAACTAATAAAATTAAATTCTCCAAACTGACCCTATCATGTCTGATGAAAAATTAGCCTACAAGGCCTGTTTATGTTATATAAATCTAATAATTTTTTAAATTTGATAACCTCTCGAGACCTATCCATGCATGCCGGTTTTGAGAGATTATACTGTATACAATCAATAGACTTTTTTTAAATTATGCAGCAGACTTTACTAAAAGTTAACATTAATATTAATTTCACTACATGTGATTTATGATTATGACAAGTTTTTGTTTCGTTAATTCTTATATTTTTTCCTTGAGCATTTGATGAAATTATAATCTGTGCTAGTTTATACAATTATTAAAAACACCAATGCGTGACTCGGAAAAATCCCAATTTGATTGTTAAAAAATCCATACAGGTATAAAATTTTTTTTTTATTCTATCAACATTAGGCTAAATTAATTGGTTTTCATAACCTTGCCGGGTCAGCAATAAGAAATTTTACAGTTGTTTTCATAAATTCTTGGACACCTAAAGAAAATTTTCCAGCGGATTCAATTAAATTTGTGATTTCGATAGAATACAATAATAGATTCAATAAATTGATCTATACGTAATTTAAGATGAGGTGACTAATATAAATATTATATCGTCCTGTTAACTGCATACGGACGCATATCTACAGAAAAAAGATACTTTCAAAGCATCATCACTAGCAAATAATTGAAAAAGAAAAAACTCAAAGTGCTTATTAATTCGAAAATTGCTAAATTTTAAGTTAATTTTCATGCACCTTCAAAGATTAAAAAACTTTACAACATCATTTCGACAAACATTAATAAATGTTTTTGAAATCTCGAGTTACATAATTAAACTAGTTGACAAACACTTGATTATATATAACATTTAATATTAGCACCTATCTGTTTATTACAAAAGTCTAATTTATATTCGACAACTTTTTATATTTCTTGGCAAGATTTGTTGGTTGATAAGATCAGTCTTTTCCATAAATTTTTGTGCAATAAGCACACTAAACATATTGAACATGTCGACATTATAATTATAAAATTATCCGTGGAACAACTATTACATAAAATCACAAAAAAACATTCAGTTAATTTTCATCAGTTGATCAAGGATTTATAAAAACAGCTGTAAAGTAAATTTTATTTTGATAATAAATGGGGTCAAAAAGCATTCTATACAAATTTAAACTATATATGAAGATTAAAAAAAATAAAAATAAAAATAAAGGATTAGCAGCTGGGTCTATTTAAAGTTTTATGTTATGAAAACCAAGGAATTAAAGTTCCATAGCATTATTATTATAATACTTTTTGTCTGCTTGTTTTTTTTTTAGAGTGTTGCTAACTTGCCCCCTGGTGATGTAACCACCCTATAATTTACCAATCAGGTCGCAGGATCTTGTGTAACAAAATAAAGAAAATTTTAAGCAAAGTTAGAAAAAAATCAAAAAATTATCAATATCACAAAATTTTATTACAAAAACTAGCTTTGGGCTATTAAATAAAAGTTTTTGGCATCTAATTTTGCATGTAAATAATCAATTCATCCTCTAACTTAATATACCTATACCCTTACCCTAACCCTAATCTTTAAAGAATAATTTTTTATATAAAAAACTTCTACAAAATAAAAGGTGGCTAAAATTTATGACTTTAACCAGGTGTTAAAATTAGTTAAATTCTTTTTTTTAACAACTATGGTTGATTTTTGATAATTTTATTAAAAAGATAAAATATAATAGATCGTTACCTACCAATGGTAACAATTTTTTTGATGGCCTATAGTAAGCTAGAAAACAGTTTTCTTATGTTTTAGTTTTACTAATTTTTAATATGTTCAAGATACTATACTTTTTTTCGCAAATTAATTACAGAGCATAAAAAAATTTATATTATTAAGTGATTATTTTTAATGTTCAAGTATAAATGGCATGAAAAGAATGTCTGTAAGTCAGTTTTTTAAACATTGCTTACGATTTTAATGTTATACAAATCATCTTACTATGACAGTTCAAATGATAGGACACTTTTACAACAGTTAACCCAGTGATTATCACAAATTGTCACCCTCTATATAATTACAGTAATTTTATTGGTCAAATAGCAAGTCACACCTTAATGTAATGTAATATAAGCGGAAGATCAAAACAAAATGTTCGCTTTTTTCAAAAATCGCTCATTTCTCTAAAATTTGCATATCAAAAAAAAATTCATTGAGCAATTTTACTATATGTCATGCTAACACCAAGTCCTATAGGAACCCTAACCTAAATGAACTGGAGAAACTTAACCTATACCCTGGGGTACAGGGTCTTAACATGTGTCTAGGGTTGGGGGCACAGTAAAAATATTGGGCATGCCCCTAGGGGGCATGCCTCAGGCTGAGGAGGCATGCCCTCTCTTCTTATACTCTGGGCATGCCCTCTATATATAAATTATATAATATGTAGTATAGCAAGCTTTAATCAATTACTAAATTATTATTACATATTGTACTATATATATTATTTGATTTTAAATAAATAAATTCTAAAACTACTTTTATTCTACCTATTAAAATAATTCAGAAAATAGAAAAAAATTAAAAGTTAGTAATGAAATACACTTCTTGTCTTATAGTTAAATATTCCATATAATTATAGATTATTTAACAAAGTTTTAAAAGTTATAATATATTAGATATGGAGTATATATAGGAATATATAATTATATTCTATGTTCTATAACATTTATACTTCATATACATATATTACTTTATTAAAAGTTAACAATTTTTAATTTATTTATGTTATTTATTATTTATTTTGTTATTAAATATGTATTGATTGATAAATAAATTCAAGTTTTTTTTTAAACAGATACACATTGATAATAGTTATCAGAATTAATAAAATTTGGTTTTGAATTTATTTCTATTAGCAACCAGATTTTGTTTCACCAAATGATTCACAAAAATTGGCCAATCAATGCATACCAATTCACATGATTCAGATTTATAATCACATAATAGGGGCATGCCTTTTGGCTCAAAGGCATGCCCCTAAACATGCTCATGAGGGCATGCCCTAAGGCATGCCCTGGGACACCATGCCCCAACCCTACCTGTGTCATTCATGTGACTATGTTTATATAAAATTATTTAAACTGATCAACATAAAATTGTGCTTTTTTGTTAGTGCTTTCATCATCGTTTTTTTTGCTGTCATTTTTTTGTGCTTTTGTAGTATTTTTGGCATCATTTTTTTTGTGCTTTCGTCATCATTGTGTGGTATATTTACTGTTGTTTTTTTGGTGCTTTTGTCATCGTTGTATGGTATTTTTGGCATTGTTTTTTTGTGCTTTTATGGTGTTTTTGCTGGCATTTTTTTGGTGCTTTTCGTCGTCGTTGTGTGGTTTTTTTGCTATCAGTTTTTTTTGGTGCTTTCGTCGTCATTTATGTAGTGCTTTTCGTCACTCTTTTGTAGTGCTTTCATCATCGTTTGGTGTGCTTGTGGTCGTCGTTTGGTGGCATTTTTGGTTGTTGTTTGGTGGTCTTTTCATTGTCATTTAATAGTGCTTTCGTTATAGTTTGGTGTTGCTTTTGGTGGTCTTTTAGTCATCGTTTGGTAGTGTTTTTCAGCATCATTTGGTAGTGTTTTATATCATAGTTTTGTGGTGCTATTGGTCGTTGTTTGGTGTCTTTGGTTATCGCATTGGTGCTTTTATTGTCATTTGATGTTTTTTGGTAGTTTTTTTTTGGCCTTTGTCTTGCTATACTTTTTGTCTTTTTTTTTGTATTTTTTGCTACTTTGTATTTTTTTTAATAAATTATCTATAATAAAAAAAACTTCAAAAATTTAAAATTCTAATCTTTGGACCAATCAGATTTAAGCAGTACAGGATAAAAATTTATACCCCCGGGCATAGGTAAAAGCCTCTACCCTGGGTACAGGATAAGGATGCTTAAACGAACTTGGTCGTAATCATGTGATAGTAAAAAAGTGCCAGTGATCCTGTGATTATATGGAGGGTGATAATCCGTAATCATCCATGATTATCACTGGGTTAACTGTTGTATAATCTTCCCCAAATGATATTAAATAATAAGTATTAAGGTACCTGATTTAATATATTTTTATTAAAAGTAAATATTCAAAAAATGTAACTTACAGAGGCAGGAAAAAATAAGTGATATAACTGTGTATGTAACTAGTTGTCATACAAAAATTGAGTTCAAATCATTGTTAAATTTTCAAGATGACACTTAATGAAGAGTGAACCCAATGATGATCATGAATTGTGTTACCCTCGATATAATCACTGATACGTACTATTTCATATGATTTACACATACCGATTATCACATGATATGGGCATCTGAAGTAAAATTTTTAAATTTTTTGTCAAATTTTCTTGACAACTACTTACTTGAATTCATTAAAACTTGTTTAAATCAATTAGTAATATCCATTTAAAAAAATTTCATGAATTCTATCATGTAGATGTCAAGAAAATTTCATTCAAACTATGGAAAAATTTTACTATTCCTTAAAAAAATTGCTGTAGCAGAAATTTTCCTAAACTTTGAACAAAAGTTTCTTGACCACTACATAATAGAATACAATAAAAATTTTTTTAATAAAATTTACTATTTAAGTAGTTGTCAAGAAAATTTCGATTAAAGTTTGGACCATTCCTTAAAAAAATAACCACAACAGAAATTTTCCTAAACTTTGAACAAAAATTTCTCAACAACTACTTGATAGAATTTGATGAAAAATTTTTTAATAAATTTTACTATTTGAACTATTTATTTAAAAAATTTTCATTGAATTCTATCAAGTAGTTGTCAAAGTTTAGGAAAATTTATCTCGCGGCTATTTTTTTAAGGAATGGTGAAAATTTTTCTATATTTGAATGAAATTTTCATGACACCTATGTGATAGAATTTGTGAAAATTTTTTTAAATAGATATTACTATCTGCTATTCATAGGATTGATTTAAACAAGTTTTCACTAAATTCAATTAGTTAGTTGTCAAGAAAATTTGCCAAGAAATTTAAAAAATTTTACTTCGACGCCCATATCACATGATGATCAGTACGTGTAAAATCACGTGAAATGGCACATGTCTATTTTGGGTGGGTGTTCAGAAATATTTATGATCTGGCATTATATGCGCATAATTTGCAATTTTTACTATATGAAATCGCATAATTCACTCACTTTCATGCAGCATATAAACAAAAATTGATTAGTTATATGAATAAACTAGTGACTGTAATCACCTGTCTTGTTGTTCTTTTTGAAATTTTATTGGCTAATAACTCAAGAACTAAGTTATTTGTCATAAGTGACAACGGCTTATGTATCACTCAAACCAATCAGATTTCAGGAACTAGTGTAACGTAATACAATCAGAAAATTCAAAACAAACGTTCGTTTTATCAAAAATCGCTAAACACTCAAAATCTGCATAAGGAACCACTTTTCGTGCTCTAATAAAAAGTTTTCCTTGAGCTATTTTACTATATATACCCCAAACCCTGACCCTAAACCTAGGTGCTCACCTAACCCTAAACTAACAAAAACTAAAATTTATCGATACAGAGATGATCTACGGGTGACAGATCACATGCTCGCATATAACTTAATCAAAATTCACATAATTCACATAATTCGCATAATTTGCAATTTACCGGATGCATAATTTGGCATTTACCGTATCATAATCCTGGACACCCTAGACCGGCTGCATCCGATTTCATAAATGTCACCTGATATTTGTTTATTTTTTTGCCTGATACAATTCAAGACAGTGATGGCACATTGTTATTTAAAATTAAATGACAACTTGTCATATGACATGTCATTTTTGTCATAAAAATCATTATTTTTTATGACTATATGTTATTTATAGATCATATGATTTTTATTAACCAATAGGGTAATGCCTATTTTTATACATGTTCAGTACATAAAGTTTAAAAACTTATCATTTATATAGATTAAAAATCAACTAATATATTGACTATAAGCTAAGTTCAGTAACGCTTATAATTTATAACTAACATGGTTTAAATCATCTTTAAGTAAGCTACAAATAATGCATGCCATATATTCTGTCAGCAAGTGTACCAACAAGTTTGATTGTTAATATTTCATGTTTCGCAAGCTGAATTTATTTTGACCCAATAGTCTTTAGTAGTCCTAATAATTGTATTTGATGGATCTTCAACAGCTTAATATAAAAATATAATCCTAATGAATGCCAATGGCGTCCCATGACATTTATTAAAAAAAAATATACATATATATATATAATCCTTTCACATAATTAAATAAAGATTTTACGATGTCGATTAAAAGATTTGCAATCAGAAATTTAGTAAAGCTTTCAAATGCATTACAAAAAAATAAATAAATAAATAAATTTTCTTGTAACTCAGACATTTTTAAAAATTAATAGTATGGATATAAAATTCAATTTCATCTGTTTTAATAATTTGATAATTACTAAATTTCAAGTTAATTTAAAATCCAGGAATTTGGATTCTCTAACCAACTGTATCAGTTTAAAATATTGTTGCAACATAAGTTGATTTGAAACCCCAAAAATTCGATTTCGACATACAACATACACACTTTGTATTTAATACAATAGATAGTCTAACTATTTAATAAAAATTGTTATGCCTGGGTATAATTTATGGTTAATCATCTTATATATAGCAATTTACGATATTAATATTGTCATTTTGATGTCATTTATAACAATATTTTTTATGACTTGTCATTTTGCCATGAGTTGATCTAATTTTTTTTTTTATAATAAATGACATTGTCAATTTAAAATGACATGGCATTTATATATATTTTCAGAAAAATGGTTATGACCTTGTCATTTGCCATCACTGATTCGAGATCATCACTGGGTTCACTCTTAAAACTACCCAAAAATCATTTTACTTCACTAGTTACAGCTCAATTGCATATTATAAACTGGTTTGAAGTAACTCCTATAGATGCAATGAAATAAACCTTTGTCTATACAGTATTCACACCTAGTTATGTGCCATTTATATGATACCTGAAAAATTTTAGCGTACAGTACGTACAGTACGTACTGTACGTATAGTTCTTTTCTGGCATCTGATTGGCTGGAACAAGTGATCGGCAAAAATTTGTACGTACAGTACGTACAGTACAGTACGTATAGTACTGTACGCGGCACATCACTATTCACACCTAATAAGCTTCGGCCTTGAGATTCCTAAATTAGAACATGTCAAATCCATATTTAACATTGTTGTAACCCTATAAGAAAAGTGGTACGTGTTGTGGTATGGGTTGGTGTCGGGAATGCTCGAAATGGCACGGAGCTTTTGGCACGCACAGGAACGTTTTACGGAATGGCACGGTAAAAATGGCACGGAAATTACGGCAAATGGTGGCACATAATATCACGTCATATGAGATGGCACGTTCAGATGACACGACACGTATTTGTACGTTACACACGTGTTGGCTCGTTTCGTAGAGAACGAAAGATCAGTAAAAGATTTTTTTAAAAAAAAGAGCGATATCTCATGATTTCACTGATGAAGCTTCCCTGTGAAATTCCTTACAAAATTTTGCTTCATATGCAGTTATCTTGTTCATCTTATATTGGTCACTTAGGCCACGAAAATTTAATTTTTCGTTTTGCATTTCATGGATTTCAAAATTCGGGACGAACGTACGGATTTTTTTTTTCTTTCTTTTTAATTTACTGCAAATAAAATAATGTTTACATTTAAGGTTATACAAGGTTAATATTTCATTTTGCACAACAAGGAATCAAAAAATTGGGCCGGCAGTCATGTCTTTCCTATCAGTCATATTGGACAATTACGGGAAATTAAGGTCTCCATCGGGTGAC
Source organism: Gigaspora rosea (assembly GCA_003550325.1). Classification (NCBI taxonomy): domain Eukaryota; kingdom Fungi; phylum Glomeromycota; class Glomeromycetes; order Diversisporales; family Gigasporaceae; genus Gigaspora; species Gigaspora rosea. The sequence goes on along the minus strand of QKWP01001665.1, from coordinate 32,265 downwards.
ACCGGATGAAAATAGCGTGAAAAAATATATGTCAAAAATCGAACAATTGGCACAATTGGGATCTAAAAAAAAAAAAAATTGAAAACATTGAAAAAATGGGACGGCGGGTAATGCAAAGCGAAAAATCAACTTTGCGTGGCCTTATGTAAATTTATGTTTTAATAGTTAATCCACATCGTTATTGCGGTGGCACGTGAATTTACGTTCATTACCCGTGCCAAATCCCGTGCCGATTCGACTAGTAAACTGCTGCGAAATCCTAGCCATTTACGGTCCAATTGGCACGGACATACGGTCCACACGCTCCACGGAATCCGTACCAATTCGTACAAATCCCGATCTTGACCCGTGCCACAACCTATCTGACGCAACCCGTGCCGATCCGGTTATAGGGTAGCTGAAGCTGGAAATTTAATTATTTTTAATTAATATAAAATTTTAAAAAATTTTTTGGATGCATTTTTTTGGCTTTTTTTTAAATAGACCGTTCAGTGAGTTTATCATTTCAGTCAACAAATATTTTGTTCAAAGTCACTTTTTTTTTTTTTTTTTTTTTT